>CM066578.1:48602928-48665428 GCA_033816785.1 Picus viridis | reverse complement strand
TCTCCTGGGAGCCTTCTCTTCTCCAGACTGAACAGCCCCAACTCTCTCAGTCTGTCCTCACAGCAGAGCAGCTCCAGCCCTCTGCTCCTCCTCTTGGCCCTTCTCTGGACACCTTCCAGCACCTCCAGATCCTCCCTGCAATAGGAGCTCCAGAACTGGACACAGGTGGGGTCACAGCAGAGTGGAGTAGAAGGGGAGAATCAGAGGTTTGTAAGCTGCTGCATGGCTGTATGAAGGTGCACTGCAAGGGATTTCTCCTCTCAGCTTCTACATTCCACATCTGTGTTTTATTAACTGGAAGAGTGAGAAATGCCTCTTAAGAAAGGGTGAGGAATACTAGGAGAGTAGTACAGCCATGAGCCTGCAGGCAGCTGCTCCCACAACTGCAGCTACTCTTAACCAGTCATATGATGTCTCACAGAGCTCTCAGCAGCACTGCAAGGCACATATCCCTCCCCATGAAACGTGGGAAGCAGGAGCCTTGCAAATGTGTGATCAACCTCAAACCTCAGCACTCAGCAGAGATTTCTCTCAGCATCAGTTGGCAATGTCTGAACCCAATGCAGCAAAGAAACAGGTAAGAGGAAGGCAAGCTGCTTCTCCAGTGGCAGACTGAAACAGCAAGGGCTGAAGCACCTTTGGAGGTGCAGGGTCAGGAAGCAGGAAAAACATCAACACCAAGATGCAGAATCATAGAATGGTCCAGGCTGGAAGGGACCTCCAAAGGTTATCCAGTCCAACCTCCATGCAGTCAGCAGGGAAGTCCCCAACTAGACCAGGCTGCCCAGGGCCTCACTGAGCCTCACCTTGAATATCTTCAGGGATGGGGCTTCAGCCAACTCCCTGGGCAACCTGTGCCAGGCTCTCACCACCCTCCTGGGCAACAACTTCTTCCTCACATCCAATCTCAATCTACCCATTTCTAGTTTTGCTCCATCCCCCCAGTCCTATCACTCCCTGACACCCTCAAAAGTCCCTCCCCAGCTTTCTTGCAGCCCCCTTCAGATCCTGGAAGGCCACAATGAGGTCTCCTCAGAGCCTTCTCTTCTCCAGACTGAACAACCCCAACTCCTTCAGTCTGTCCTCATAGCAGAGCAGCTCCAGCCCTCTGCTCATCCTCGTGGCCCTTCTCTGGACACAATGAAGCACCTCCAGATCCTTCCAGTGATACATACTCCAGAAGAGCAGCAGGAGAGCAACATCCTCTGACCTCTCTTAGAGAGCCAAAACTTCACCATCCTACTCCTGAACCCTAACGTCTTTAAAACCTAGGTTCAGCCAGGAGACACTTTGCCCATCACAAAGCAAGTGAAGCTCCCACAGGCCACTCTTCCTGTCCTAAAATGCACTACATGAATCTTGGCAGAGGTTTTACATATTTATATCTTCCAGCACTGAGTGATGTCTGCCCTACATTTCTTCTCTTTTCAGTGCAAAGAGAGACTCTCGTCCTCGCTCCAGCTCCCTCCCTGCAGGGACAGTCCTCTGAACCAGGCACTGCTGCTGCTGCTCATGTACCACAAGGCCTTTAGACTAAGCAGCTGTCTCAGCAGGCTTCCAGTTAGCTTCCTTGCCTCTAGTTAGCTTCCTTGCCTCCAGCCCCAAGTCAAGGCTTCCAGTTGGCTTCCTCTCCTCCAGCCCCAAGTCAAGGCTTCCAGTTGGCTTCCTCTCCTCCAACCTCAAGTCAAGGCTTCCAGGTAGCTTCCTCACCTCCAGCCCCAAGTCAAGGCTCCCAGGTAGCTTCCTTGCCTCCAGCCCCAAGTCAGGGCTGCAAGTTAGCTTCCCTGCCACCAGTTAGCTTCCTCTCCTCCAGCCCCAAGTCAGGGCTGCAAGTTAGCTTCCCTGCCTCCAGTTAGCTTCCTTTCCTCCAGCCCCAAGTCAGGGCTGCAAGTTAGCTTCCTGCCACCAGTTAGCTTCCTCTCCTCCAGCCCCAAGTCAGGGCTGCAAGTTAGCTTCCCTGCCACCAGTTAGCTTCCTCTCCTCCAGCCCCAAGTCAGGGCTGCAAGTTAGCTTCCCTGCCTCCAGTTAGCTTCCTTTCCTCCAGCCCCAAGTCAAGGCAGGTAGCCCCAAGTCAGGACTGCAAGTTAGCTTCCCTGCCACCAGTTAGCTTCCTCTCCTCCAGCCCCAAGTCAAGGCTTCCAGGTAGCTTCCTCTCCTCCAACCCCAAGTCAAGGCTTCCAGTTAGCTTCCTCTCCTCCAGCCCCAAGTCAAGGTTTTCAGGTAGCTGCCTCTCCTCCAGCCCCAAGTCAAGGCTTCCAGGTAGCTTCCTCTCCTCCAGCCCCAAGTCAAGGCTTCCAGCCCCAAGTAGCTTCCTCTCCTCCAACCCCAAGTCAAGGCTTCCAGTTAACCCCAAGCTTCCTCTCCTCCAGCCCCAAGTCAAGGTTTTCAGGTAGCTTCCTCTCCTCCAGCCCCAAGTCAAGGCTTCCAGGTAGCTTCCTCTCCTCCAACCCCAAGTCAAGGCTTCCAGTTAGCTTCCTCTCCTCCAGCCCCAAGTCAAGGTTTTCAGGTAGCTTCCTCTCCTCCAGCCCCAAGTCAAGGCTTCCAGGTAGCTTCCTCTCCTCCAGCTCCAAGTCGCTGAGCACAGCTTTCACACCGACTGTCTTCCTTCCCAACATGAGGCATGGTTATCTGCAATGTTTGTGCAGGAAGTTCAGAGCCTCAGCATCAAACTGGAAGGATAACTTCTGGAGGAATTAACTCCTCAGCAAAACTCTCACATCACAGGGATCCAGGAGTATTCACTGTTGGTTGCGGAAGAGGAAGATTTATTCCAGCAGTGTGCAGTCTCCGGTATCTGAAGGGGGCTCCAAGAAAGCTGGGGAGGGACTTTTGAGGGTGTCAGGGAGGGATAGGGCTGGGGGAATGGAGCAAAACTAGAAGTGGGGAGATTCAGATTGGATGTGAGGAAGAAGTTATTCCCCATGAGGGTGGTGAGAGCCTGGCACAGGTTGCCCAGGGAGGTGGTGGAAGCCTCCTGCCTGGAGATGTTTGCAGCCAGGCTGGATGTGGCTGTGAGCAACCTGCTGTGGTGTGAGGTGTCCCTGCCCATGGCAGGGGGCCTGGAACTGGGTGCTCCTCGAGGTCCCTTCCAACCCTAACAATTCTCTGATTCTATGATGGCCACCAAAGTCCAGCTCCTGAGCCTCAAGCTCTCCAAACACTGTCACGTTGTTAAACTGGCCGAAGGCTCAGCTCTCTTGTGGAACTGCTGGGAACATGCATTTTGCACTCTCATTTCCCTTTTCTGTTCTATTGTTCTTTTAGATATGTAAGTGTCAGTGTTTGAGAGGGGAACTTTAGCCTAGTCCCTGACTGCAGAGACTGAAAGTAAAATAATTAACCATTGGATGCAAAAGGAAAATATAGATAAGCTCTATAGAATCAATTTCTTTGCTAATGGGAACACAGAGCAGAGGCAGAAACAGTTCTTGCTCCTCTCTTTTCTTCTTCTGTCACTTCTTCTTGCAAGTTTCCTCTCTCTTTCATGGTCTTGCCAGGGGACCTCTGTTTTGACTACTGTGAGGTAACAGGAAGGAAGGAGGGAGAGTGGGAGGAGGTGAACAAGTCCCCCGGATCCATCCAGGGGAGGTCTGAGGAGTTTCTGTGTTGTTTACAAGTTGTAGATAGATAGATAGATAGATAGATAGATAGATAGATAGATAGATAGATAGATAGATAGATGTACAGAGAGAAAGGTAGAGAGAGAGATAAAGAGATAGATGGATAGGGATAGGGATAGATGGATAGGGATAGGGATAGGTATAGGGATAGGGATGATAGAGTTAGAGGTAGAAACATATATATACAGAGAGAGGTATATAGAGAGATAGAGGTAGAGAGATAGAGATGATAGAGAGAGATAGAGATAGTGATGATAGGGATAGGGATAGGGATAGGGATAGGGATAGAGATAGAGATAGAGATAGAGATAGAGATAGAGATAGAGATAGAGATAGAGATAGAGATAGAGATAGAGATGATAGAGATAGAGGTAGTGATAGAGGTAGAAACATATATATATATATATAGAGAGAGAGAAGTATAGAGAGATAGAGGTAGAGGTAGAGACAGATATATATAGAGAGAGAGAGCCAGAGAGGTATAGAGAAAGATAGAGGTAAAGGTAGAGGTAGAGAGTTAGAGATGATAGAGAGAGAGAGATGACAGAGATAGAGGTCAAGGTAGAGAGAGAGGTAGAGGTAGAGGTAGAGAGTTAGAGATGATAGAGAGAGAGAGATGACAGAGATAGAGGTCGAGGTAGAGGTAGAGATAGAGATAGAGGTAGAGCTGATAGAAAGAGAGAGAGAGAGGTAGAGGGAGAGAGAGAGAGGTAGAGAGAGATGATAGAGAGAGAGATAGAAAGAGATAGAGATAGAGATAGAGAGAGAGAGAGATGATAGAGGGAGAGAGAGAGAGGTAGAGGTAGATGGATAGATAAATAGAGATAGAAAGATAGAGAGATAGAGAGATAGATAGATAGATAGATAGATAGATAGATAGATAGATAGATGGATGGATAGATAGATAGAGGTAGAGATAGGTGCAGAGATAGATATACAGTACACACATTTTCTACTTTGTACACCTCCATTGCATTTCATAGTCCTAGATTTCACTTTGTCAAGAGAGCTTCATTTGCTTCCAAAACCTTCTGAGCTAGCCTGGCAATTTGATCTGGGGAGTAGTTTCTCCACATTAGCTAGGGGGAGAGGGGGAGGGGAGCAATTCAACCCACCACAATAAGAAGCTTAGTTATTTCACTGAGAATTTTGCAGTAAGCAAAATTCGTTCCACGAGAGGGGAAAATGCCACAGAGGAATGGCTTCAGTGCTGTTTGCTGCCAGCTTCCTGGGTGGTTTTTTCACCCTATATATGCAAAAAAACCCCTCCAAACCAACCAGCAAACAAATAAAAACCAACAAAAAACCAACCAACTAACCAAAAGCTTAAAAGGAATATAAGCACTTTGGTCACCTAAGTGGTTTAGAGACTCCCTCTGATCACATTTGTCTTTAATTGAAGAGGGCACCTTTCAGAAGCATGGCAGAGGAGCTCTTTGTCTTTCTAGAGATCAGCACTTTTGAGGCAAACCTTCTAGATTTTGTCACATCACTGGAAATGTTTACTCTCCACTACTTTGACTTGCATCGTGCAGGCTCCTTTCCTGCCCATGACACCTCCCTCTTGGCAGTTAATGGGAGTTTCAGAGGGTCAGGCCTCCTGCAGTGCCTGACTTTCTCTGCTATTCAGTCAGGCAAACAAATCCTTCCTGCTTGAATTAGTCTGAAGAAGAGCAGGTAGATAAATCATGTGAGGTCTCTCCAGTCCTTTCAACAGCCTCCACCTACAACACAGGTTGAAAGGAACACTGATTTCAACAGCCACCAAGTGCTCAAGTAAGTTTTGTTTGCCTTGAGTGGAAGAAGAAAACACAGGAATTTAAGCTGGGGCTGTATGAAAACAGTAAGGATAACATCTAACAGTACTGCCTAGGATGGAAAGATGCCTGTTAGAAATCTGGCCACAGCTTGCAATGTCAGCCTTCATCAGCTCCCTTTCTTTGAGTGACTCATCAAATCAGAGCTACCTAAAGAAAGTCGCTTGCAGCCCAGAAAGCCAACCAGAGCCTGGGCTGCAGCAAGAGAAGCAGAGCCAGCAGGGCCAGGGAGGGATTCTCCCCCCCAGGTCCACTCTGCTGAGACCCACCTGGAGTAGTGTGTCCAGTTCTGGAGCCTCTGTTCCAGGAAGGATCTGGAGGTGCTGGAAGGTGTCCAGAGAAGGGCCATGAGGATGAGCAGAGGCTCTCACAGAAGGTCCGTTTATAGGTCTCATAGAAGGTCTCATTTGCAGGTCCCGTAGGAGGTCTCAGGTGCAACCCACCCTGGAGTGCAGTGTCCACTTCTAGAGCCACCGTTACAGGAAGGTTCTGGAGATGCTGGAAGGTGTCTAGAGAAGTGCCACGAGGATGAGCAGAAGGCTGGAGCTCCTCTCCTATGAGGACAGACTGAGGGAGTTGGGGTTGTGCAGTCTGGAGAAGGCTCCCAGGAGAGCTAATTGTGACTTTCCAGTATCTGAAGGGGGCTACAACAAAGCTGGGGAGGGACTTTTTAGTGTATCAGGTAGTGACAGGACTGGGGGCAATGGAGCAAAACTAGAAATGGGTAGATTCAGATTGGATGTTAGGAAGAAGTTGGTCACCATTAGAACACTGGAAGAGGTTGCCCAGGGAGGGGGTGGAAGCCTCCTGCCTGGAGGTGTTTGCAGCCAGGCTGGATGTGGCTGTGAGCAACCTGCTGTGGTGTGAGGTGTCCCTGCCAGTGGCAGGGGGCTTGGAACTGGCTGATCCTCGAGGTCCCTTTCCAACCCTAACAATTCTATGACTCTCTAACGGTGAGAAACCAGGCAAAGCAAGCAATACTCCCTTCAGAGCACACAACTGCTTCCACCACTCTTGAGAACACAGTAAAGCGTTTTTATTGTTCATACTCATTTTCATTTACACATAGGAGGAACAATCAATGCAGTTCTATCACAGCAGGTGGGCCATATCCTGAAACTCTTGACTGCTGAATATGCATAGACCAGTCTGAAGGTCTGACCAGGACCAAAAATAATAAGAAGAATATTAATAATCATTAATAATAACAGGGAGGAGAGTAATTTCACTCACATCAGTGAATTTCATTGATCCATGGGCATTTATTTTTGCAGGTGTTTGACACAGCTCTCCCCAAAGAGCAAACTGCTTCACCTCTTTACAAAACACACCAGAGAATGCAATTCCTTAGGGAATCCTCATTTTTGCAGTGGTTCATGCAGTAAGGGTGTGCAGCTGACACGCAATGGGAAAGAAAACAACACATGGCTACAGCAGCAGCCTGCTACTTCTATTCCCAGATGGTTTAATGGGGGAAAGAAAGAGAATAAAGGTCATTGGCCTCCTTGATTCCTGCTCTGGAGTTCTGGAGTAGAAGCAAGAAGGATCTGTTTGATGAAGGTAACTATGAGGACAGACTACAGATAGGCAGCGCAGCAGGACAGGTCTGCAACTCCTGTGCCTACAGGAGAGGCATTTTGCTGCCCTCGTGAAACACACACAGAGGGCTTTTGCACACTGTCACTTCTTGCATGTGTTCAGCTGGAGGAGTCATAATACAGGCTATACTAGGATGCTCCTGTTTCAAATGGGGCTTTTATTCCTCCCCCCTCCCCCTTTTTCCTCCTCTCCCCCCCCCCCCTTTTTTTTTTTCTCCTTTTTTCTCCATTTTTTCCTCCTTTCCCCCTCTTTTCTCCTTTTTTTCCACCTTTTCTCTCCTTTCCTCCCTCTTTTTTCTTCATTTTTTTCTTCCTAACTTTTCCCTTTCTCTCTTTTCTCCTTTTCCCCCTCTTTTTTCTCCTTTTCTCCCTCTTTTTTCTTCTTTTCCTCCTTTTAAACTTTTGCCCCTTTTTTATCTCTTTTTCTCCCTTTTTTGCCTCTTTTTTCTCCTCTTTTCCTTCCCTCTTTCTTTCCTTTCCCCCTTTCCTCCCCTTTTCTCTTTTGTCCTCCTTCCCCCCTTTATTTCCTCTCTTCCCCACCTTTTTCCCCTTTTATTCCCCTCTTTTTCCCTCCTTTTTTCCCTCCTCTTTCTTTTCCTCCTTTTTTCCCTCCTCTTTCTTTTCCTCCTTTTTTCCCTCCTCTTTCTTTTCCTCCTTTTTTCCCTCCTCTTTCTTTTCCTCCTTTTCCCCCTCCTCTTTCTTTTCCTCCTTTTCCCCCTCCTCTTTCTTTTCCTCCTTTTCCCCCTCCTCTTTCTTTTCCTCCTTTTCCCCCTCCTCTTTCTTTTCCTCCTTTTTTCCCTCCTCTTTTTTTCTTTTCCTCCTTTTTTTTCCCTCCTCTTTCTTTTCCTCGTTTTTTCCCTCCTCTTTCTTTTCCTCCTTTTTCCCTCCTCTTTCTTTTCCTCCTTTTTTCCCTCCTCTTTCTTTTCCTCCTTTTTTCCCTCCTCTTTCTTTTCCTCCTTTTTTCCTCCTCTTTCTTTTCCTCCTTTTTTTTCCTCCTCTTTCTTTTCCTCCTTTTTTCCCCTCCTCTTTCTTTTCCTCCTTTTTCCCTCCTCTTTCTTTTCCTCCTTTTTTCCCTCCTCTTTCTTTTCCTCCTTTTTTCCCTCCTTTCTTTTCCTCCTTTTTCCCTCCTCTTTCTTTTCCTCCTTTTTTCCCTCCTTTCTTTTCCTCCTTTTTCCCCTCCTCTTTTCTTTTCCTCCTTTTTCCCCTCCTCTTTCTTTTCCTCCTTTTTCCCCTCCTCTTTCTTTTCCTCCTTTTTCCCTCTCCTCTTTCTTTTCCTCCTTTTTCCCCTCCTTTTTTCCCCCTCTTTCTTCCCCTTTTTTCCTCCTTTTTTTCCCTCCCCCTCCTTTTTCCCTTTTTCCTTTTTTTCCTCCCCCTCCTTTTTCCCTTTTTCCTTCTTTTCCTCTCCCTCCTTTTTCCCTTTTTCCTTCTTTTCCTCCCCCTCCTCTTTCCCTTTTTCCTTCTTTTCCTCCCCCTCCTTTTTCCCTTTTTCCTTTTTTTTTCCTCCCCCCCCCTTTTCCTTTATTTTCCTCTCCTTTTTATTTTAATCTCCCCCTCTTTTTTTTTCTTTTCTCTCTTTATTTTTTCCCCTCCTCTTGGCCTCCTAATCAAAGGGAGCAACGCTTCCCACTGAAAGAAATGACAAGCATGCAGTAGCACGACTGTGCTACCGAGACAGAGAGACAGAGAGAGCCAACTGTGCTCTTGTGCACACCCCTACAACTGGCCAGAGAACAAATCAAGAAGTTAAAGCCTGCAAAAGAAGTGGAGTTTACTCTCAAACTTTTTCCTCTTTTTCCTTTTAATTATTGACTTATTTTTTTTCCTTCAGTCCAGGTGAATTATAGACCTTGATTTGAGGCTGCCTTCTCTTTTTTATTAATTTATTACTATTTATTTATTCTCTCTTTTTTTGTTGTTGTTTAATTTATTATTTATTTTGCAGCTGACCTGGGTGACTATTGGAACAGCTTCTCTGCCAGAGTCATTAACACTGAAATGCAGAGCTGAGCAGTTTGGTGGCAGTATGTATTGACGGTTTTTTTGCAGCATCATGAGTCTGGCAACTGGGCTTGGGGAAGTTTCAAGCAGTGGGTTCTTTACAATAGCAACTTGATTCTGCGGATAAAAAGCAAAAGAAACAAAAATAAAAATGAAGAAAAGATCGGCGGGATTGTTAAAGCGTCACAATAAACGGCTGAGGTTGGCTGTTAGCCGGCGGCCCCCGTTTTGTCGGAGGCGCAGCAGCAGCAGCAAGGCGTGGATGCGCTGCGTGTGAAGAGAAACACAAAGGTGCCGAATCTCTCGCAGCGGCTCAAAGGCAGCTTTCCTCGCAGGATGCCTCATCCCAGCCGGCTCCGCTCCCAGCAGGAGCGGCGAAAGTAGGCTGAACTTTACAAGCAGCCTTCGTCTGAGGCTTGTCCTACCTTCCTTCCTCGCAACAAAATCCCGACCAAAACCAAAAACCCAAACCAACCCGATGCTGGCACGGGGACCGCATCCCACTCCCTGCCGAGGGGGCTGCATCCTCGGCTCTGCCTGGCGATGCCTGGTGCCGGGAACGCCGCTGGGGGGACGATAGACCGACCCTGCCCCAGCCCTGCCCCACGGGAGCTCGGCAGCGCGGTCGGAAAGCACTAACCGGTCTAAACACGAGCATTAGCATACGGAATGGCGGCAGCCTGCTTTAATAGGTGGAATAAAAAAGCAGATTGTCGTTGAGTCACTCTCCGCTAGCTGCCGCGGGGGAGGCGACACGCACAGACAGAACGAAATGTCAGGAGCGTGCAGCATCGTCGCCGTTCGCTGCCACTCGCGAAGGGGCTGGGACAGGCGGCAGGGGAGGTGGGGTGGGGTCTGGGGTGGGCTGTCCCGACCCTCGGGCACGGCTCGACTCGCAGCGAGCCTTGCCCTCGCCTTCCCGCCGCCCTCCCGGGGGACTCGGTGCTGCCCGAGCCGGGATGGCAAAGCTTTTGTGGGGTCGTGCCCCCTCCCTCCGTTCCCGATCCTCCGCCTCACCCAGCCCCACCTTCGCCTCCCCCTTCCCCCCCCCCACCTCCCCCCGCCTCCCCCTCTCTCCACCCCCCAAAGGCTTCCCGCCCCAAGCATGGCCGTCGCCGTGTGCGGGGCGGGGAGGGGGATGCGGGAATCGCACCTACCTGTGGCACCGGGCACGGGCGTGCATGGGGGCAGCCCCGGAGGACACATCGCATTCCAAAATTTCAGCTTGTGCATCGGAAACGTATGAGTTTGTGGAAAGCTTGTTTGAAGTCTTCGTTAGACATAGTATAGATGACGGGGTTGATGAGGGAGTTGAGATATCCAAGCCACGTGAAAAAGTCAAAGATGGCCATGTGGAACCAGCAAGCGTCCTTGCAAATGGGCAACACCAGGCTGATGATGAAAAAGGGCAGCCAACAGACGATGAAGGCTCCTAAAATAATCCCTAAAGTCTTTGTCGCTTTCCGCTCTCTAGCGGCCGTGAGCTTCTTTTTCTCCAGCAGAGCATCCGAGACCTTCACCTTCACCTGGTTCATGTAGACGGGAGAGCCCGTTTCGCTGCATCCCTCGGGGGCCTTGGAGTTTATGGACGTGACGGATGAGGAAGACCCCGGGGAGTCCGTGATTAACTGTGCCCGCGTTAGTCTTTTACCTGCTTTCTTTGGCGTCTGCTTCAAAATCCGCGACCTGGCTTCCACGTAGATCCTCCCGTAGAGGGCTATCAGCAGCAGAGTGGGGAAGTAGAAGGCTCCCACCGTGGAGTACACGGTGTAGAGGACGTGGTCCGTGTTCACCACACAGTGAGAGACTTCCTCGGCCTTCGCCTGCCGCCAAAACAAAGGCGGCATGGAGATGCAGATGGAGAAGACCCACACCAGAGCGATCATGCCCGCTGCCCGCTTAGGAGTCCGTTTCGTGGAGTACTCGACGGCGTCGGTGATCGCCCAGTAGCGGTCCAGGGCGATGACACAGAGGTGCAGGATGGACGCCGTGCAACAGGTGATGTCCGAGGACAGCCAGATATCGCAGACGATCTGGCCCAGCGTCCACTTGCCGGTCACAGTGTAGATGGTGCTAATGGGCATGACGAGGATGGAGACGAGGAGGTCGGTGACGGCCAGCGAGGCGATGAGATAGTTGGCCGGCGTGTGGAGTTTCCTCGTCTGGTAAACCGTGGCGATGACAAAGGCGTTGGAGAGCACCGTGGCCAGGGTGACGAGCGCCAGGACGACGGCGAGTACGATCTTCCAGGAGAGAGGGGTGGCATCTTGGTAGCTCCCTTCCTCGGAGCTGCAGTTTCGGCCGTGGTAAGATTCGTTGGCGGCGAGCAGCGGCGCCTGGCAGGGGCTGGCCGGCTCCATCACTCCGCGGCCACCGCCCCCGCAGACGGCGGGGCTCGGCGCGGCACGGCGGGGCCGCTACCCCGGCAGGACCCCGTCGGCGCCGGGGGAGGGCTGCAGCATCTCCGCGCCGGCACCACCTCCTCCCTCCCGCCCGCACGCCCTTCCGGGAGCGCCGAGCGGGGCTCCGCCGAGTCTTACTAGCCGCCAGCGACGGAGCAGGGCGAACTGGGGGCCAGCTGTGCCCGCTCCCCACGCCGGATCATTGCCCCCACGCCTTTTCGGGAGCGCGGCGAGCCCCGGGCGTGGGGCTCCGGCCCCGGACGCCCTTAGGCTCAGCCCCGCTGCCCGCGGCTCCGCACCGCGTCTCGACGGGCGCAGCGGCAGCGCCGCATGCCCGCGAACGGCGGCCTCGCGCCCCCCCCCCCCCACGTCCCCCCGGGCTGCGGGCGCGACGGCAGGGGGCTGCGAAGGCAGCGGAGCCGCCCCGCCGAGCCCTGCCTTCACACGCAGCCCGCCGCGGCAAGTTTGCGGGAGCGGGAGGAGCGGGAGGAGGAGGAAGAGGAGGGTCCGCCGGAGGCAGGTGGGGAGACCACCTTCCATGGCGCCCCGTCACGGGCCATACTGCCGGGGCCCAGCCTCGGCCCAGCGCGGGCAGGGGCCGGTGTGAAGGAGCGGCGAGCAGCCACCGCCTCTTATATAGCGGGCGGCGCGGCTCCGCCGGCACCGAGCAACCGGTGCCGCTCCCGGGCGGGCTGCCCGCCTGCCCGCGGAGGAGGAGCCGCCGCCTCCCTCTGCCAGCCTTCTCTCCGCACCCACCCGCCGGCCGACGGGGGGCTCCGGTCCCGCGCACCGCCCCTCCTGCCGGCCTCCCGCCCCTACCCCCGCAGTCGTCGGGAGGAGCCAGGGCTCGCCCCCGCCCCTTTGCCCATGCCCGCATCTTGCCCAGCCTCATCCCTTTCTCGCACCGTGCCCGCCGCGCCGCGGGCTGGGCGATGCCCGTGGTCCTCACCGAGCCCCCTGGCCACGCCGGGGGTGGGGGGGTGGCGTGGACCGCCTCGCCACCCCGTCCCACGCCAGCGCTGCCGGTGCCGATCGGTGCTCGGAGCTGGGCGTGCGAGAAAGGGCAGGAGAGGGCAGGGCGGTGGGAGCCGGAGGTGCAGCTGGGGAGGGGGCGAGGGGCTGTGCACTGCAGCGGGTCCCGCTGCTGCCTGGGGCTGCGCGTCCCAGCGGATCACAGTGCCTGCTTTACGGTTAAACTTCGAGCAATCCTGGGCTCAGCCTTTTTTACCTTTATTGCCTTTTTTTAGTTACCTTTTTTTGTTTTATTCTTTTTTTTTCCCCGGTGTGCTTGGAAAGGCACATCCGCGGCTGAGCATCCCAGACGTGCCCTGCAGGGTCCGTCAGCGCTCGAGAGGCGAGGACAGGAGGGGCACCGGCAGCACACATTTATCCAGGTCCCGCAGCTCCTGCCGCTGTTTGTTCTCCGCAGCCGCAGGAAAGTTTTGCACACAAAGGGAAGTGCGAGGTTGCTTTTTGCTGGGTCAGGGTAATTCCGAGCTCAGGGAAATGTCTGCTCTGCAGCCCTCGAGTAAATCTCCCGAAGATGCCACGAGGGAGCCAGGGCAGAGGAGGCAAGGACTGGAGCCTGCAGGCATGTTTGTGCACGCCTGCACATGCCGCTTCCCTGCCTCAGCTTCCTGCCAGCTCTCAGCACTTCCTTCTTGAACATCTCCCCCTGGCTGTTTTCCTCTGTGGCAGGAAGGCAGACATTTTCCCAGTGCCCTCATCCTTCCTGGGATGTTCTCACCACCACGCAGGAGCAGGTAACTGCATCCCCATCAGCCTGGTACATCGGGCTTATGGGCAGGATGAAAACCTCAGCACCCTGCTTGCCATCCTTGGGCAAGTGTGGCACACCTGAGAGGATGCAGTTCAAGCGAGGGCAGCAAGGGGAAGCTGGGGAGGATCCATCGCTGCCCAGAGGAGTGAGGAAACTCTGGGAAGAGCGGCATTGAGCTGAGGGAGAGCCAGGGATGCACAGCAGTGTGGGAAAGCCAGAGCCCTGTGGGGACAACCTCCTACCACTCTGTATCAGCACTGGGCAGGGTGCCCTGTTTTGGGGAAGTGCTAAGCACCTACCTGTCCCCTGAGATCTAAAAAAAAAAAAAAAAAGCAGTGACAGTGCTTGAACTTTTAGTAAACCAGCCCCAGATCCCCCTTTGTCTCTCAAGAAGTAAGGTAGGGAGAAGATTGTCTTGGATTAATTAAAGTATTGGTAGTCAAGCTTTGCCTACATTCACTGAACTGCCAGGAAGATAAAATGTCAATAAGCCTCTCTGTCTTCTCAGAAGGGTTTGGGGTAGGTCTGGTTCCAGGCTTTGTATTTTGTGGTGCCTCCTTCTGCTCAGCAGAGCCTGGTAATTGGCTGGAGCCTCCAGGCTTTGCTGCATTGAACACAGTAAACCAGAGCTGTCTCTATTCTTCTGGTCTCTTTGATGGACAGAGATTTTCTAATCCTAGCTTCTACAGCAGCAGTGCTGTGCCTTCCCCTCCTGCTCCACACCTCTGCCTTCCTTTAGTTGTGCTTAAGTTGCCCTCTGGCCTCCCTGGCTCAACATTTCACCCCAAACAGGGTCATGCATCCGAGATTGGTTTAAATTTAAACCACCAATAATGACAAGAGGTAAACCCAAGTCCCCCATGCAGCTTTGGAGCAGCTTTCCTCTGGCTCTTCAGATAAAATCACAGAGGGTAACGTTCTGGCCCTCGCCACTGCCATCAGCCACGTTGTGTAATGCAGGCAAGTACTACGTGAATGAACAATGAGTCCTGGCCCTACTTAATGTCACTATTTACCCTCATTAGAAAATGTTTGTGTTCTGTGCACAGCTTTCCCTCTTGCCCTTCTCCATTAATTCTGGGTTGTTATTCATCAGTAATCATCACTCGTTGCATCCCTCATTGTCTTGGCAGGAAGAAGCTTTTCTCCTCCCTTGTTTGTTTTCTCCTGTTGTGCTCGCTTGGTTTTTCACTCAGTTAAGTAGAGCTGCTGCCAGCGGTCAGGAAAACATTCACCCAGGGCATGCCAGTTCCAGCCGTGATGGCTTCAGTCGTCTTCCCATAAGGATCACCTCCTGGGCAGGTTCTGTAAGCATTCCTCATGCTTCTCTCTGAGGTTTAAGTCTTGGGTTAGGAATAGCTGCAGCAAGAAAAGATCACAGGATGTTAAGGGTTGGAAGGGACCTGTTCAAGAGGTCTTTGAGTCCAACCCCCCTGCCAGAGCAGGACCCCAGAACCTAGCACAGGTTGCACAGGAATGCATCCAGATGGATTTGATAGTCTCCAGAGAAGGAGATTCCATACGCTCTCTGGGGAGCTGCTTCTTCTCCATCATCATCATCATCATCATCATCATCACCACCAAACCTTCCTTCAGAGGGCTGGAGCAACTCTCCTAAGAGGACAGAAAGGCTATTCAGACTGGAGAAGAGAAGGCCCTGAGGAGATCTAATTGTGGCCTTCTAGTATCTGAAGGGGGCTCCAAGAAAGCTGGGGAGGGACTTTGGAGGGTGTCAGGGAGTGATAGGGCTGGGGGGAATGGATCTAAGATAGAAGTTGGTAGATTCATATTGGATATTAGGAAGAAGATCTTCCCCATGAGGGTGGTGAGAGACTGGCACAGGTTGCCCAGGGAGGTGGTGGAAATCTCATCCCTGGAGGAAGCCTCAGGCTGGATGTGGCTGTGAGCAACCTGCTGCAGTGTGAGGTGTCCCTGCCCATGGCAGGGGGCTTGGAACTGGCTGATCCTTGAGGTCCCTTCCAACCCTGACATTTCTGTGATTCTAGTAGAGCTCCGTGTCATGGGTTTGGTGCTGTGCATTACTGCTAGTGGAGCATGCAGGAGACATCTTCCCAACCAGGCACTGAAATGGCTGTTCCTGCTGCTCCTGAGATCCCATCAGAGCAAGAGGTGCTCAGGCTTCTAAAACTGACTCTCTCTCTGCCTAGCCAAGCTGCACGTAGCCCTGTGTCATGGTTCGGCTCCCAGAGGGCCACGGCTTGCTGAAAGCAGGGACCAGGTTCTACCTTCATCATCAATTAAGTGCTGGAGTCTTCAATTGCCAGTCAGAAACATTGAGCCAGCAGTGTGCCCATGTGGCCAAGAAGGCCAATGACATCCTGGCCTGCATCAGGATGAGTATGCCAGCAGGAGCACGGAATTCATTCTGCCCTGTACTCAGCACTGGTTAGGCCACACCTTGAGTTCTGTGTCCAGTACCGGGATCCTCAGTTTAAGGACATTGAGACACTTGAACATGTCCAGAGAAGGGCAACAAGGTTGGGGACCACAGCCCTGTGAAGAGAGGCTGAGGGAACCGGGGTTGTTTAGCCTGGAGAAGAGGATGCTCAGGGGAGACCTTCTTGCTCTCCACAACTCCCTGAAGGGAGGTTGTAGCCAGGTGGGGGTTGGTCTCTTCCCCAAGCACCCAGCACCAGAACAAGAGGACACAGTCTCAAGCTGTGCCAGAGGAAGCTGAGGCTGGAGGTGAGAAGAAAGTTATTCCCAGCAAGAGAGATTGGCCATTGGGATGTGCTGCCCAGGGAGGTGGTGGAGTCACCATCCCTGGAGGTGTTCAAAAAAGGCTTGGATGTGGCACTTGGAGCCATGGTTTAGTTGTCAGGAGGTGTTGGGTATTAGGTAACAGGTCGGACTTGATGATCTCTGAGGTCTTTTCCCTAGTTGATTCTTTGACTCTATGATTCTGTGATTCTATGGTTCTGTGATTCTCTGATTCCATGGTTCTGTGACTCCATGGTTCTGTGACTCTATGGTTCTGTGACTCCATGGTTCTGTGACTCTATGGTTCTGTGACTCTATGGTTCTGTGACTCTATGGTTCTGTGATTCCATGGTTCTGTGACTCTATGGTTCTGTGACTCCACTGTGACTCTATGGTTCTGTGACTCTATGGTTCTGTGATTCCATGGTTCTGTGACTCTATGGTTCTGTGATTCTGTGACTCCATGGTTCTGTGACTCTATGGTTCTGTGACTCCATGGTTCTGTGATTCCATGGTTCTGTGACTCTATGGTTCTGTGACTCTATGGTTCTGTGACTCTATGGTTCTGTGATTCCATGGTTCTGTGACTCTATGGTTCTGTGACTCTATGGTTCTGTGACTCCTGTGACTGGTTCTGTGATTCTGGTTCTATGGTTCTGTGACTCCACTGGTTCTGTGACTCTATGGTTCTGTGACTCCATGGTTCTGTGACTCTATGGTTCTGTGACTCTATGGTTCTGTGACTGGCTCTGATACTGAGAGTCGTGCACGGTACCACCTCAGCCCTCACCTCTCCCTGCTGCGCTGGCATCTGGAGCCTTGCACTTTGTTTTTCGCCTTCCCTTTGGATCGTAACTGGCTCTGAAAAGATGCTTATGGGAAGAGCTCCTACTTCCTGAAGCTTTTGGCTTCTCTGCAGAAGCTGGCATCAAATTAATTTCATGTGGCTGGCGCAAGGCTGTTAATACTTCTTATATCCAGATCCTGATGTACTGAGACGCCCAAATATAGCAACTGCAGTGAAAACTGAGCCTGTGACTGAGTTTATTGCATCACAAACTGCCCATGTATGGCATAAATATCATCAATGACTCAAAAAGAAATGAGGGAGAGAAGGCAGACACGTAGATAGAAACCTAAATACCAGCAAGCAAACGTCCTCTCATCCTACAGTTGGATCTGTCCTGGCCACTGGGGTAGCTTTAGGCTGTGCCTAGGAAATTTTCCACAGATCTTGACCAGCAAGTGATAGAATGTAAATAAATGAATGACCACTGGATGTCAAAGGGGAAATAATAAGAGAAGAGAAGAGAAGAGAAGAGAAGAGAAGAGAAGAGAAGAGAAGAGAAGAGAAGAGAAGAGAAGAGAAGAGAAGAGAAGAGAAGAGAAGAGAAGAGAAGAGAAGAGAAGAGAAGAGAAGAGAAGAGAAGAGAAGGAGAAGAGAAGGAGAAGAGATGGAGAAGAGAAGGAGAAGAGAAGGAGAAGAGAAGGAGAAGAGAAGGAGAAGAGAAGGAGAAGAGAAGGAGAAGAGAAGGAGAAGAGAAGGAGAAGAGAAGGAGAAGAGAAGGAGAAGAGAAGGAGAAGAGAAGGAGAAGAGAAGGAGAAGAGGAGAGAATTAACCAGGTTGGAAAAGACCTTTGATATCATCAGACCCAACCTACCACCCAAAACCATCTAATTAACTAAACCATGGCACCAAGTGCCTCATCCAGATAATCCCATTGGTCTGATGACTAACCTAAGATTACTTGTGTAAACTGACTCTCTTTTCAACTTCCTTTGCACTTAGCAGATATCAGCTCTGGCTTCTGCTGGCTTGCTGACCTTGGCTGTGTTCCTGTGTTGTGGCTAAGTACTAACAAGCTACTCCTGCTACTCTTGTCCCACATAAAAGGGGGAGGGAAGACAGTAGGGAGGGGAAAGTTGTTGGTAACCCCCTGGTTTTGTCCAGGGGGCTTCTTGTGTTGTTCATAAGTTGTAAATATATGTAAATATTGGGGCTATTGAGTCTGGAGGAGAGACGGCTCCAAGGGGACCTAATTGTGGCTTTCCAGTGTCCGAAAGGGGCTACAAGAAAGCTGGGGAGGGACTTTTGAGGGTGTCAGGGAGTGATAGGACTGGGGGGAATGGAGCAAAAGTAGAAATGGGTAGATTGAGATTGGATGTGAGGAAGAAGTTGTTCCCCATGAGGGTGGTGAGAGCCTGGCACAGGTTGCCCAGGGAGGTGGTGGAAGCCTCCTGCCTGGAGGTGTTTGCAGCCAGGCTGGATGTGGCTGTGAGCAACCTGCTGTGGTGTGAGGTGTCCCTGCCCATGGCAGAGGGGTTGGAACTGGCTGATCCTTGAGGTCCCTTCCAACCTTGACAGTTCTATGATTCTATATTTTGTACATATTAATTGCATTTCATCTCTCTGGACTGTAGTGTGCTTGCAAATACAGCTTCCTGGTGGTGGAGTCACCATCCCTGGAGGTGTTCACAAAAAACCTTGGATGTGGCACTTGGAGCCATGGTTTAGCTGTCAGGAGGAGTTGGGTATTGGGTGATAAGTTGGACTTGATGATCTCTGAGGTCTTTCCCAACCTGGTTGATTCTATGATTCTTTGCTTCTATGATTCTGTGATGCCATGATTCTATCCTTCTATGATTCTATGATGCTGTGATGCCATGATTCTATCACTCTAAGATTCTATGACTCTATGTTTCTATGTCTCTGTGATTCTATGACTCTATGATTCTATGACTATGATTCTATGTCTCTATGATGCTATGATGCTATGATTCTGTGATGTTATGGTTCTGTGCCTCTCTGGTGCTATGATTCTCTGATTCATTTGCTTTCAGCTGAGCTGCTCTGGCAAATTTGATGCTGGGGGTAATTCCACCCCACCTCAGCCCCAGCCAGCATTGTCTGGCTTTTGGCTCTTGGATCTTTTCGGTGCATTGGAGCACAGGGGCAATGTAAACTTCACCTCTGCCCTTGCCCCAGGTGGCAAGTGGTGTGTGATGCCATCTGTAGCCTCCGGCGCCGCGATGAGGTTCCTCCTCGTGCTTTAAATAATGAGATTCCTGAGTCCTTCTGTTAGCAAAGATAACCTTCACTATGCAAATCCAGGCACTGGTATTTTGTGGAGTTTGCCAACAGACAAACAAGGCTAATGCATGTGTGAAGTTTCTCAGTGTTAACTTTGAAATGGAGCTGGGGCCATTTAAATGCCAACACTTGGAAGTCACTAGTCAAACTGAAATACTCCCAGCTTGAGTTACTGAAATTTAATTACAAGGAACAGCTGGGCCCTGGTTTTGATTTTGACTCTGAGGACCCAGATAAAAAAGGAACAAGCACATGGGCCCCGGAGGCACACATACACACACTGAGTGTCTCACCCCAAGGGAAGAAGGGCAGAGGAAGTTATCTCCTCCTGCTCTTCACACTGGTCAGGCACAGCAGCTGAAAATATGCACTCAGGTGTCATAGAATCATAGAACTGTCAGGGTGGGAAGGGACCTCAAGGATCAGCCAGTTCCAGGCCCCCTGCCATGGGCAGGGACACCTCACACTGCAGCAGGTTGCTCACAGCCACATCCAGCCTGGCTGCAAACACCTCCAGGCAGGAGGCTTCCACCACCTCCCTGGGCAACCTGTGCCAGGCTCTCACCACCCTCATGGGCAACAACTTCTTCCTCACATCCAATCTCAATCTCCCCACTTCTAGTTTTGCTCCATTCCCCCAGCCCTATCACTCCCTGACACCCTCAAAAGTCCCTCCCCAGCTTTCTTGGAGCCCCCTTCAGGTACTGGAAGGCCACAATTAGGTCTCCTCAGAGCCTTCTCCTCTCCAGACTGCACAACTCCAACTCCCTCAGTCTGTCCTCATAGCAGAGCAGCTCCAGCCCTCAAATATCCTCCAGAGAGTATTCAACTGCCCTCTAAGTAGGTAGCTGAAGGCAAGGAAAACTAATCTCCAGTCCTCCCTTACATTGTGTCTACAATTTCACATCCAGACACTGCACCCGTCCCAACACATCTCACTTCCCAGGGACAGCAGCTGAGCCTGGTGATCCTCATTCATCTACAAGGGCTTTGCTTTTTAATGATGTTCCTGGAGATGCTCCACAGGAAATAGCTTGAAGCCTGCCCCATTTCCTCTGCTTCCACGCTGCCCATTATGCTCCTGCCTCGCTGCAAAGCAGGAGAAATGACAGCTTGTGTGCAAAGGGCTGTTGCCTCCCCTTAATGTGGTTTCCATCTGAGGTTGCCAAAGCCTCTGATTCACACTAAAATCAGTGCAAATGCCTGATTTGCTGCCAGAGGATCACAGGAAGAGTCAGGTTGGAAAAGGCCCTCAGGATCACCAAGTCCAACCCAGAACCCTACTCTACAAGGGTCATCCCTAAACCAGAGCCCCAAGCACCACAGCCAAACCACCTTGAAACAGCCAGGCTTGGGGACTCAGCCACCTCCCTGGGCAGCATATTCCAAACCCTGACCACTCTTGTTTCTAATGTCCAGTCAAAACCTACCCAGTGGCAGCTTGAGGTCATTCCCTCTTGTTCTATCACTAATTACCTGTAAGAAGAGAGCAGCAGCAGCCTCTCCACAACCCCCTTTCAGGTAGTTGCAGAGAGCCAGGAGGTCTCCCTTCAGCCTCCTCTGTTTCACACTAACCATCCCCAGCTCCTTCAGTCTCTCTTCATCAGATTTATTCTCCAGGTCCATCCCTAGGTTCCTTGCCCTACTCTGCCCTGGCTCCAGCACCTCCACATCTCTCTTGTACTGTGGTGCCCAAAACTGAGCACAACACTCCAGGTGTGGCCTCCCCAGTGCTGAGTAGATCTGTCTGTTTTGGCATGCATGGAGAGTGAACCATAGGACATAGCAGTGGCAGTATGGCATAAAGGTGCAGCTGTCTACCAGGACTGAAAGTCAGTGAGAGAAGCTCAGTATGAAGGCAAGGGCTCTTGTGTGTAGACTCTGTAGGGGACTCAAATGAAGAAAGTTTCATATTCTGTGCTCAGGCTTGACAGAAGATCACAGAATCATAGTATCAGTCAGGGTTGGAAGGGACCACAAGGATCATCTAGTTCCAACCCCTCTGCCATGGGCAGGGACACCCCACACTACATCAGGCTGGCCAGAGCCTCATCCAGCCTGGGGTTACACACCTCCAGGGACGGGGCCTCACCATGTCCCTGGATAACCCATTCCAGGACTTCACCACTCTCATGGGGAAGAACTTCCTCCTCACCTCCAGCCTGAATCTCCCCACCTCCAGCTTCATTCCATTCTCCCTAGTCCTGTCACTACCTGAGATCCTGAGAAGTCCCTCCCCAGCCTTCTTGTAGCCTCCTTCAGATACTGGAAGATAAGTCCTTCACTTTCAGCTGTGGACCTAATATGAGGTTTAAAGCTTTGGCCCACTTGAGCCTCTTTAATTCTTTATTGCTGCTTTAGAATAGATTTAGAATAGAATTAACCAGGTTGGAAAAGACCTTCGAGACCATCAAGTCCAACCTGTCACCCAACACCATCTAATCAACCTAACCATGGCACCAAGTGCCTCAGCCAGGCTCTCCCTAAACACCTCCACCTCTCATGACAAGGCTTTCTTTTTATCCTTTCTTCCTCATCTTTAAATCTTCTTTTAATGCTCTGCTTTCCATTTAGCTTGTTGTAAGGAAATTACTTGAGCTGCCTCAATAAAGGTTTAAGCAGTCCTCATGCTGTAACTAAAAGCATCATAGAATCCTGGAATCAACCAGGTTGGGAAAGACCTCAGAGATCATAAATTCCAACCCAGTACCTAATACCTAACACCTCCTGACAACTAAACCATGGCTCCAAGTGCCACATCCAAGCCTTTTTTGAACACCTCCAGGGATGGGGACTCCACCACCTCCCTGGGCAGCACATCCCAATGGACAATCTCTCTTTATAGAAGGAATTTTCTCCTCACCTCCAGCCTAAACCTCTGCTGGCACAGCTTGAGGCTGTGTCCTCTTGTTCTGGTGCTGGGTGCCTGGGAGAAGAGACCAACCCCCACCTGGCCACAACCTCCCTTCAGGCAGTTGGAGAGAGCAAGAAGGTCTCTCCTGAGCCTCCTCTTCTCCAGGCTAAGCAATTCTATGAAAGAAACAAACAAAAAAGAGAAGCAAGAAACCAAACCCAAACTAAACCAAACCAAAGCAAAACAAACTAAAACGAAACAAAACCAAAGCCACCCAAAAGACACACACACACAAACCCAAACCAAAGAACAAAAGGCCAGGGAGATTTTAAAGCAACCAGCTAGCAGTGCAGGAAGCCCGATGGAAACTTGGGCAATGCAGCAAATCACAGAGGAGAAGGGGCAAACCATTGCTGAAAATGAAGACTCCAATCTTTGCCTTGTGCAGCCAGCAGGGCAGCACTGATTTGAGGGGAGCCACCAAAGATTTCTTCCTCTTGAAGGCCTGCTTCTTCTGCCTGGCTAATTAATATTTATCTAGGAGGGAAGGTAGCAAATGCTAAGCCCACTGCCACTATTTATAAACATGCTCCAGCCTCCTTTGTTCCCTGAGGTAATCAGAAGCTAGGAGCTTTTGCTGGCATGCAGATTTGGGCTGCTAATTTAATAAAGCACGTTATCAATTAATTTGAGTCCTTTTTAGGATGTTAGTGTTTACTAGCTGACAGTTTCCTCTGCAGCAGGAGGCTTAATTGTGAAGTTTAGTTGTCTTTCCTGCTTAGCAAGAGGCTTACAGCAGAGATGCTTCCAGCAATGTGCTGAGCTCCAGGCAGGAGAGGCATTTGGAGCTGAACTCCAGGCAGGAGAGGCATTTGGAGCTGAACTCCAGGCAGGAGAGGCATTTGGAGCTGAACTCCAGGCAGGAGAGGCATTTGGAGCTGAACTCCAGGCAGGAGAGGCATTTGGAGCTGAACTCCAGGCAGGAGAGGCATTTGGAGCTGAACTCCAGGCAGGAGAGGCATTTGGAGCTGAACTCCAGGCAGGAGAGGCATTTGGAGGCCACAAAGGTCCTGCAGGCCTACTTTCATCAGCAGATTGGGCAGCAAAACTAAAGCATGGCTTCTGTGATTCTATGATTCTATGACTCTATGGTTCTATGATTCTGTTATTCTATGACTGATTCTATGACTCTGACTCTATGACTCTATGATTCTGTGACTCTATGATTCTATGACTCTATGGTTCTATGATTCTGTTATTCTATGACTGATTCTATGACTCTGACTCTATGACTCTACTCTATGATTCTGTGACTCTATGATTCTAAGACCGATTCTGTGACTCTCTATGACTCTGTGATTCTGTTCTCTGATAGGCTGTTATGAGGATTCTGTTCGATAGGCTGTTAAGGCGTGTTGTTAAGGCAGATTGAGTGGGCCAGTAGATTTTGTCTCCTTCCATCATTTGTCCATCTCCATCTGCTATTACTAGATCACCTGGGGATGAAGCATCATCCTCTATGTCGTCTTTAAACATTGCTGGTGCTGGTTTATATTCTGGATCTTCAACATCCCCATCCATACAATCGTTTGCTCTCTGTTCAGCAGCAACTGCTTTGTCATCTGGCTTGCCAACCCTTTCCAAGAAGCAGAGTGCTGGGTTTGCTCTGATAGTGTTGTATTTTTCATAGTGATTCTATGACTCTGATTCTATGACTCTGTGATTCTGTGACTCTGATTCTGTGATTCTATGACTCTATGACTCTATGATTCTATGACTCTATGACTCTATGTCTCTATGACTCTATGACTCTATGTCTCTATGACTCTATGACTCTATGTCTCTATGACTCTATGACTCTGTCTCTATGATTCTGTATCTCTATGACTCTATGATTCTATTACTATAATTCTGTGATTCTATGACTCTGATTCTATGACTCTGTGATTCTATGACTCTGATTCTGTGATTCTATGACTCTATGACTCTATGATTCTGTGACTCTATGATTCTATGACTCTATGATCCTGTGATTCTATGATTCTATGACTATATGCTTCTACGGTTCTGTTATTCTATGACTCTGATTCTATGACTCTGACTCTATAACTCTATGATTCTGTGATTCTATGATTCTATGACTCTGATTCTGTGATTCTATGACTCTATGACTCTACGATTCTGTGATTCTATGATTCTATGATTCCAAATGCCAGAGCTCTGCAAGATCAGGAGGCCCTTTGAGGGATTTGGGGTCCAGGCATTTACACTCAGAAGCACTTTGCAAGGTAGTGCCCAGCTGAAGATGGAGGAGGTCCAGAGGAGGGCCATGAAAATGATCAGGGGGTTGGAGCAGCTCTGCTATAAAGACAGGCTGAGGGAGCTGGGGGTGTTCAGCCTGGAGAAGAGGAGGCTCTGGGCAGCTCTAATAGCAGCCTGCCAGCACCTGAAGGGGGCTACAAGAAGGATGGAGAGAGGCTGTTTGCAAAGGCCTGCAGGGACAGGACGAGGGACAATGGCTTCAAACTAGAGCAGAGCAGATTGAGATTGGATGTTAGCAACAAGTTCTTCACTATGAGGGTGGTGGACCACTGGAACAGGTTGCCCAGGGAGGTGGTTGAGGACCCATCCCTGGACATATTTAAGGTGAGGCTCAACCTGGGCAACCTGATCTAGTCGAGGATGTCCCTGCTGAATGCAGGGAGATTGGACTGGATGAGCTTTGGAGTTCTCTTCCAGCCTGGGCCAATTAATGATTCTATGTTTCTATGATTCTGTGGTTCTATGATTCTATGGTTCTGTGGTTCTGTGGTTCTATGAGTCTATAATTCTATGATTCTGCATCTTGGTGTTGATGTTTTTCCTGCTTCCTGACCCTGCACCTCCAAAGGTGCTTAAGCCCTTGCTGTTTCAGTCTGCCACTGGAGAAGCAGCTTGCCTTCCTCTTACCTGTTTCTTTGCTGCATTGGGTTCAGACATTGCCAACTGATGCTGAGAGAAATCTCTGCTGAGTGCTGAGGTTTGAGGTTGGTCACACATTCTAGGATTCCACGATTCTGTGATTCCATGATTCTGTGATTCTATGATTCTAGTATCATAGTATCAGTCAGGGTTGGAAGGGACCACAAGGATCATCTAGTTCCAACCCCCTGCCATGGGCAGGGACACCCTACACTAGATCAGGCTGGCCAGAGCCTCATCCAGCCTGGGGGATGAGGGGATGGGGCCCCAGCCACCTCCCTGGACAACCCATTCCAGGGCTTCACCACTCTCATGGTGAAGAACTTCCTCCTCACCTCCAGCCTGAATCTCCCCACCTCAAGCTTGAATCTCCCCACCTCCAGCTTCATTCCATTCCCCCTAGTCCTATCACTCCCTGATAGCCTGAGAAGCCTGTGATTCTATGTTTCTTTGACTGTGATTCTGTGGTTCTTTGATTCTATGCTTCTTTGATTCTATATATCTCTGATTCTCTGATTCTTTGATTCTATGTTTCTCTGATTCTCTGATTCTCTGATTCTATGATTCTGTGTTTCTATGATTCTATGAATGGCTACATCCAAATGCCAGAACTCTGCAAGGCCAGGAGGCCCTTTGAGGGATCTGGGGTCCAGGCA
This sequence comes from Picus viridis, assembly GCA_033816785.1. NCBI lineage: Eukaryota > Metazoa > Chordata > Aves > Piciformes > Picidae > Picus > Picus viridis. The sequence continues at coordinate 48,639,930 of CM066578.1, read as the reverse complement.
TTTACTCTCGGCAGCACTTTGCAAGGCAGTGCCCAGCTGAAGATCTCGTTCTGGTGATGGGAGATGCTGGCAACCAATTAAATCCAACATATTCTGGTGTTGGAGGGAGGCTGCTAGGAAATTGTTGGCGCAGGCACTGCAAAGTGTGGAGCCTAACACTGCCAAAAGATAATTGAGCCAGCAAAGGATCAACACAGCTCCGTGTGTGGCTCATTCTCTGAGCAAGAAAATGAAGCCTCTAAGAAGCAAAAAGGCTCAGAAGAGGCAGGTAAATAGGAGTGTGTTGCTTTAATCTTCTGCCACATGCAAGCCAGTTGGATGTCCCACCGGCTGGAAGCAGAAATGTCTCTCTCCTACAAAGTCACTGACTCACAAAAAAGTAACCAAGGGAATTACAGAGCCAGACCAGCAGCCCAGATCAGCATTGACCCAGTGATTTAAGGCAGCTGCAGCCAATGCCATGTGGCCTGTTATTATTTTCCAGTCTTTTCATTATCCAAAGATTAACTGTCTCAGAGGCTCTCAGAGAAGGTCTCATTTACAGGTCTCATAGCAGGTCTCATTTATAGGTCCCATAGCTTGTGTCATTTCTAGGTCTCACAGAAGGCCTAGTTTATAGCTCTCATAGAAGATCTCATTTATAGGTCTCACAGAAGATGTCATTTATAGGTTTCATACAAGGTCTCATTTACAGGTCCCATAGCAGGTCTCATTTATAGGTCTCATAGAAGGTCTCTGGTGAGACTCCACCTGGAGTGCAGTGTCCACTTCTAGAGCCCCTGTTACAGGAAGGATCTGGAGGTGCTGGAAGGTGTCCAGAGAAGGGCCACGAGGATGAGCAGAGGGCTGGAGCTGCTCTGCTCTGAGGACAGACTGAGGGAGCTGGAGTTGTGCAGTCTGGAGAAGAGAAGGCTCTGAGGATACCTCATTGTGGCCTTGCAGTACAATACAATACAATACAATACAATACAATACAATACAATACAATACAATACAATACACCAGGTTGGAAGAGACCTTCAAGATCATTGCGTCCAACTGTATCTGCAGGAGCTACAAGAAATCTGGGGAGGGACTTTTTAGGGTGTCAGATAATGATAGGACTAGAGAGGCTGGAGCAAAACTAGAAGTGGGGAGATTCAGATTGGATGTTAGGAAGAAGTTGTTTCCCCATGAGGGTGGTGAGAGCCTGGCACAGGCTGCCCAGGGAGGTGGTGGAAGCCTCCTGCCTGGAGGTGTTTGCAGCCAGGCTGGATGTGGCTGTGAGCAACCTGTTGTGGTGTGAGGTGTCCCTGCCCATGGCAGGGGGTGTGGAACTGGCTGATCCTTGAGGTCTCTTCCAACCCTGACAATTCTATGATTCTATGATTTCTAGGTCTCCTAGCTGGTCTCATTTGCAGGTCTCACAGAAGCCTGTAAAAACCCTGCATTTCTTCATGTCTGGTGTATTCTTAACTGTAAAACATCCTGGTTCCTATCCCATCTCAGTTACCTTTCCTAGCCTTGTAAGCTGCACTGTACTAGGGAGGGTTAGTAGCTAAATCCATCAGCCTGGTTCCTAACCCATCTCAGTTACCTTTCCTAGCCTTGTAAGCTGCACTGTGCTAGGGAAGTTCAGTGGTTAAACCATCAGCCTGGTTCCTATCACACCTCAGTCACCTTTCCTAGCCCTGCACTGTAGCTCCCCAGATGCTACCACGCATTTTCGTAGCCTGCTGTGGTGGCCATGACCCTCTTCTCTTCTCATCCCTTCTTTGTGCATCCCTCCTCTCATCTCCTTCCTCCACTAATACCTCACTAACAAGAACATTTTCCTTACATGACTCTCAAATTCTTTGGTAGTTTATCCGCTTCTCATCACACATTCAGGTCAATTACTGCCTCCTGCCAGCCTCTGATGCTAGCCTCTCCCAGTGTCTTACTTTATTTCAATCAGACATCTTCATGCCTTCTCAGGCTGGAGAGAAGCTTCCTGTGACAGGCAGAGACACCCTCATTATCTGCCCTAAAAAAATCCTTCTTCCCTGTGATGGCTACAAAGCACACTTGACAAGAGCCAGGCTGTTGATTAAGCTGTGACTGCTACCTATTATTCTTCCTGCTACTATTTAGTTTGCCGATGTTCTACCACCTGTGTGCCTCTGCTAGTGCTAACTCTTTAGAACAGAGGCTGCAGCTCTGCTCTTAAGTGCTTGCACAGCCTTGAAAAATAGCTCTGAGGGTCAGGATGCTGGGCTTGGAGTGGCTTGCTAGAAAAGCTGCTTCTCTATCAGCTAGGGACAATTAGCAACACCTTCTTTTGTGTCGGTGTTCATCTGGGCAGTTAGCAGCACAGGGCTGAGCCACATAAACTGGTGTGATCAGGGCAGCAGAGGGTTCAGGCAGGACCTACCAAATGGTGAAGGTCCTCATTTTCTGCTCAGAGAGCAACTGGAATATTTGGGTGTTTTCTTACAAAGATGAGAATTGTCTCTCATGTCCCGTATGCAACTAAGCAGAAAGAAGAGAAGCAGAGCCAGCAGGGCCAGGGAGGGGATTCTCCCCTCCACTCTGCTGAGGCCCCTCCTGGAGCACTGCAACCAGTTCTGGAGCCTCTGTTGCAGGAAGGATCTGGAGGTGCTGAAAAGTGTCCAGAGAAGGGCCACGAGGAGGAGCAGAGGGCTGGAGCTGCTCTGCTCTGAGGACAGACTGAGGGAGTTGGGGTTGTGCAGTCTGGAGAGGAGAAGGCTCCCAGGAGACCAAATTGTGGCGTTCCAGGATCTGCAGGGGGCTCCAAGAAAGCTGGGGAGGGACTTTTGAGGGTGTCAGAGAGTGATAGGACTGGGGGGATGGAACAAAACTAGAAATGGGGAGATTGAGATTGGATGTGAGGAAGAAGTTGTTCCCCATGAGGGTGGTGAGAGCCTGGCACAGGTTGCCCAGGGAGGTGGTGGAAGCCTCCTGCCTGGAGGTGTTTGCAGCCAGGCTGGATGTGGCTGTGAGCAACCTGCTGTGGTGTGAGGTGTCCCTGCCCATGGCAGGGGGGTTGGAGCTTTGGAGCCTTCACTTCTCCAGACTGAACAGCCCCAACTCCCTCAGTCTGTCCTCACAGCAGAGCAGCTCCAGCCCTCTGCTCCTCCTCGTGGCCCTTCTCTGGACACCTTCCAGCACCTCCAGATCCTTCCTGGCACAGAGGCTCCAAACTGTTTGAGATAATTCACATTTTTGCATCTTGACAACAGTAGATGCCACAAGCAGGGGCTGCTATAACTTCTGGAGAGATGACTTGCAGACACATGTGTCTCTGCAGGAAAAGTTTGGGTGGGCTACACTGGAATGTGAAAGCACAGGAGCTGAACACAAAAACATTATCCCAGGGACCAAAAAACCCCAATTCTGACAAAATAAGGATCAAGCCCTGCTCTCGTTGAAGTGATGTGACTATGTAGATTTGCAGTTGAATTCCACCTACACTAACATACTGAGTAGCATTTGCTGGATGTTTGAGACTTGCTGAAGGATTTGAGCATCCACCTGCTGCAAGTGGGGGGGGGGGAAATAAAATTGGAGATAATGGCAACATCCTGACAGAAAATGGTATTTTTTTCAGCTGGAGCCAAGTTGAACTTGGCACAATGTGGGATGAGATTGTTAAGAATTGCTGCAGCCAGTGTGAAAGGGAAAAAAGCAGAAGCAAAATAAGAGGACTGATACATCTCACACAATCACAGAACTGCCAGGGTTGGAAGGGACCTCTAGGATCAGCCAGTTCCAACCCCCCTGCCAGGGGCAGGGACACCTCACACTACAGCAGGGTGCCCACAGACACATCCAGCCTGGCCCCTTGCAACCCATACAGAATACAGAATTAAGCAGGTTGGAAAAGACCTCAGAGATCATCAAATCCAACCTATCACCCAGCACCATGTGATCAACTCAACCATGGCACCAAGTGCCTCAGCCAGGCTCTTCTTAAACACCTCCAGGGATGGGGACTCCACCACCTCCCTGGGCAGCATATCCCAATGGCCAATCTCTCTTGCTGGGAAGAACTTCCTAACATCTAGCCTGAACCTCCCCTGGTGCCTCTTGTTCTGGTGCTGGTTGCCTGGGAGAAGAGACCAACCCCCACCTGGCTACAACCTCCCTTCAGGGAGTTGTAGAGAGCAAGAAGGTCTCCCCTGAGCCTCCTCTTCTCCAGACTAAGGTTTTGAAGGCCAGGCTGGATGTGGCTGTGAGCAACCTGCTATAGTGTGAGGTGTCCCTGCCCCTGGCAGGGGGGGGTTGGAACTGGCTGAGCCTTGAGGTCCCTTCCAATCCTGACAATTCTGTGATTCTCTAAGAGGCACTACCAGGAATGTGGAAGAGCCCAGGAGAGAACAGGGAGCAGCACCATTTCATAGCATCATAGAATCAAGCAGGTTGGAAAAGACCTCAGATATCATCCAGTCCAACCTATTACCTAATACCTAACACCTCCTGACAACTAACCTATGGCTCCAAGTGCCACATCCACGCCTTTTGTGAACACCTCCAGGGACAAGGACTCCACCACCTCCTTGGGCAGCACATTCCAATGGCCAATTACTCTCTCTGTGAAGAATTTCTTCCTAACATCCAGCCTAAACCTCCCCTGGCACAGCTTGAGACTGTGTCCTCTTGTTCTGGTGCTGGGTGCCTGGGAGCAGAGACCAACCCCCAGCTGGCTACAACCTCCCTTCAGGCAGTTGTAGAGAGTTAAAGGGGGGGGGGGGGGGAATGCAATGTGCTAAAAAGCAAACCCGATGGACTAAGGCAAATCAGTTTAGGTTATTGATCAAGGTAAAGCTGCGCCTCAGTGTGCAGGGAAGCAGAGTGCTGCAGTTCTGTTCCTATTATTGCTGTTCCTATTAGCTGCCCAGCACCACTCAATAAAGATTGCTTTTGTGCTGAGGAAAATCTGTGGATCCCGTGATCTTGGTGAGAGTTTTCCTTTGGCTGGAACACTTCAGTGGCTTCTTCTCTAACTTATTTTTCCTTCCCCCTATGCTAATAGAGTATTTGTATGACAGTGCAGCTCTTGGCTCATCTAAGGCTTTAATAAGAGGTTCAATTGCAGAGGCATTTTTCTGCGAAGCAGAAGGGCTATTTATTGGCTCCTCAAATAGCCATGAGGAATGGTAAATGAAGAGGTTGGTAGTTTGAGATTAATGTTGGGTTTAAAGGAGCCCTGAATGCTTCAGGAGAAGAGGGTTTGCAACAATCAGAGTGATGAAGGAAGGAGCAGGGAATGACTTCATCTGCGTCCAGTGCTGGGCTCCCCAGTTCAGGAGGGACAGGGAGCTGCTGGAGGGGGTTCAAGGCAGGGCTCCAAGGATGCTGAAGGGACTGCAGCACTGCCTGGGGAGGAGAGGCTGAGAGCCCTGGGGCTGCTCAGTCTGGAGAGGAGAACACTAAGAGGGGATCTGATCAATGTCTATCAATATCTGAGGGCTGGGGGTCAGGAGGGAGGGGACAGGCTCTGCTCAGTTGTTCCCTGGGATAGGACAAGGAGCAATGGATGGAAACTCCAGCACTGGAGGTTCCACCTGAAGAGGAACTTCTTCAGTGTGAAGGTCACAGAGTCCTGGAGCAGGCTGCCCAGAGAGGGTGTGGAGTCTCCTTCTCTGGAGCCTTTCAAGCCCCATCTGGATGTGTTCCTGTGTGAGCTGGGCTGGATTCTGTGGTCCTGCTGTGGCAGGGGGCTTGGACTGGATGATCTCTTTGGGTCCCTTCCAACCCCTGACACCCTGTGATCTTAACAATAAGGCAGTGGCAGCTTTGAGGATCTGGATGCTTCTATTGACTTCAAATCTTTGAGATAAAACTCCAAATTCCTTTAAAAGGGAGAAGTGTGGGTGTTACAAAGCAGTGTTTTTCTTAATCAAACTATTCATTGGTTTCTTTTGAAACTGCTGCTCTGCTTTGTTTTGCTTTGTCATGTTTTGTTCTGTCTTGTTTTATCCTCTCTTGTTTTGCTTTGTTTTGTTTAAAGAAAAAGAAACTGGCCCCCATCTCAGGCAGCCAGGTGAATGTCCTTAGATGCTGCCTTGGGATCCTGGCCTCTCAGAACAAAGAACTGAGCAGATTTCCTTCCCTGTGATTAGGAACTTACTGACAACTCCTCCCTCCCCCAGTCATTGCACCGCAGTTTTGTTGGAGCTGTTCTGCTTGTTTCACCTCTCAGCTGTTATCTTCTATACCAGTGTGCCCTTGTGGCCTAGAGAGCCACTGGGGTCCTGGGGTGCAGCAAGAAAAGTGTGGCCAGCAGGGCTGGGGAGGTTCTGCTCCCCCTCTGCTCTGCCCTGCTGAGACCACAGCTGCAATCCTGCTGTCTCCAGTTTGGGGCTTCCCAGTTCAGGAGAGACAGAGAGCTGCTGGAGAGAGTCCAAGGGACAGTCAGGAGGATGCTTAGGGGACTTGAGCATCTCCCCTGGGAAGAAAGACTGAGAGCCCTGGGGCTGTTTAGTCTGCAGAAGAGAAGGCTGAGAGGGATCTGATCAGTGTCTCTGAATAGCTGAGGGCTGGGGGTCAAGGGGAGGGGGCCAAGCTCTTTTGGGTGCTGCACAGCAAGAAGCCAAGGAGCAATGGAGACAAACTTGAGCAGAGAAGGTTTCAGCTCCCGAGGAGGAGAAACTTCCTTACTGGGAGCCCTGGAGCAGGCTGCCCAGAGAGGTTGTGGAGTCTCCTTCTCTGGAGCCTTTCCTAACCCACCTGGATGCATTCCTGTGTGATCCTCCTAAGGGATTCTGCTTTGGCAGGAGAGGGGTTGGAGTGGAGGATCTCTGGAGGTGCCTTCCATCCTCTGACACTCTGTGATTCTATTCTTTTCCCTCACTGGGTTTTGGATTGGGTGTGTTTCTCCAGTCACTCTGTTGCCTCAATGAAAGGTCTCCTTGGCACATGCCTACAATGTTCTTGAACTCTGCATCCTCTCCTGCTGCCACCTCATTCCTCTCCCTCTCCTTCCATCCACAGGCTGAGGAATCAATCATCTCTGATTACCCATTACATCTACAGGGGGTTCAGAGCTGCAGTTCTGAAAGGGATATTGTGGAGGAATTCAGCCTTCAAAGGGGGGCCCTGGGGGGGCTGTTGGTGGGGGTGGGGTTGTCTCGTTCTGTTGGATCAATTCTGACTGGGAACATTCCAGTAACTTAGTGTTCCCTGAAACGAATGCTCCCACCAGTCAATAGCTTGAATAACTCAGACCTTGCAGAACCTGTTTCATTTCAAACCAGTCAAATGCCTACTTTGTCCTCCCTGGGAAGGGAAAAACAACCAACCCACCTCAACGGCATCCACAAGAGCAAGGGAGGGCTGTTGTTCTTTTAATTATCATTGTTATTGCTGGCCAATCTAAAGCACTGGAGGAATCTAAAGGTTTGGGCTCACAAGCTGGCATTTCCAAGTGATGCAGATGCTATCACAGGGGGAAAAAAAACCCCATCACTTCAATGCCTAATCAGCCCCTACAGCCCCCAGATAACACAGTGTTAAGGCAGGGAATCTTTGGGGTCACACTGATTTATTCAACAGCTGATGCAGTTGGTGTGGCCACAGCAAGCACAACAGAATTGATTTAGAGCTGCTATTTATGGAGATCAGCTCCCCAAGAGTTGTGACCATTCAGTCTCCTGGAAGCCTGCCCCGTGCTGTATTGCTAATGCACAGTGCAGACCGACAAACTCCTGTGATTCTTTAACCTTCCATGGCACCAGGCTGCCTTGCTGGCCAGCTTTATGCTCCTATTTCTCTGCTCACTGTCAGGGGATGCTAGAAGAATTTTGTCTTGTAAGGAGTCTCCCAGGCAACCTGTGACAGAACAAGAGGACACAGTCTCAAGCTGCACCAGGGAGGTTCAGGCTGGATGTCAGGAAGAAATTCTTCCCAGCAAGAGAGATTGGCCACTGGAATGTGCTGCCCAGGGAGGTGGTGGAGTCACCACCTCTGGAGGTGTTTAAGAAGAGCCTGGCTGAGGCACTTGGTGCCATGGTTGAGTTGATGAGATGGTGTTGGGTGATAGGTTGGACTTGATGATCTCAAAGATCTTTTCCAATCTGGTTCATTGTGAGTCCAGCTTGATCTCACAGAATTATTCAGGTTGGAAAACACCCCTGGGATCATCAAGTCCAACCATAAACCTTACTCTACAAAGTTCACCCCTAAATCATATCCCCAGGCACCACACCTAAATGACCTTGAAACACAGCCAGGCTTGGGGACTCCACCACCTCCCTGGGCAGTACATGCCAAGCCCTGACCACTCTTGCCATCAAGAAGTTTTTCCTAATGTCCAGTCTAAAGCTAGCCTGTTGCAGCTTGAGGCCATTCCCTCTTCTTCTGTCACTAATTATCTCTGAGAAGAGACCAGCAGCAGCCTCTCCACAACCTCCTTTCAGGTAGCTGTAGAAAGCAATCAGGTCTCCCCTCAGCCTCCTCTTCAAACTAAACTAAATTGAACTGAACTGAACTAAACTAATAAACTAAATTTCTTCTCCCAGACAACCAGCACCAGAACAAGAGGACACAGTCTCAAGCTGCACCGGGGGAGGTTTAGGCTAGAGGTGAGGAGCAAGTTCTTCCCAGAAGGAGGAACTGGCCATTGGAATGTGCTGCCCAGGGAGGTGGCTGAGTCCCCAAGGCTGGCTGTGTTTCCAGGTGCTTTGGCTGTGGTGCTTGGGGCTATGGTTTAGGGGTGACCCTTGTAGAGCAGGGCTCTGGGTTGGACTTGGTGCTCCTGAGGGTCTCTTCCAACCTGAATGATTCTGGGATTCTGTGATTAATACTTGGGAACTCATGCATCAGCAATAAGAGACCTATTTAAAAGCAAACCCAACTTTCAGTGCTTGGCTGTCTTAGAGCATGTTGGAGGTTCCCTGAAAGTTTGGGAAATTGTCTTGCATTAAAACACTCCAATCTGGGGGAAAAATAGAATAGAATGGAATAGAATGGAATAGAATAGAATAGAATAGAATAGAATAGAATAGAATAGAATAGAATAGAATAGAATAGAATAGAATAGAATAAACCAGGTTGGAAGAGACCTTCAAGATCATCGTGTCCAACCCATCAAACAACTAGACCATGGCACCAAGCACCCCATCAAGTCTCCTCCTGAGCACCTCCAATGACGGTGACCCCACCACCTCCACGGGTAGCCCATTCCAATGGCCAATCACTCTCTCCGTGTAGAACTTCTTCCTAACATCCAGCCTAAACCTGCCCTGGCGCAGCCTGAGACTGTGTCCTCTTGTTCTGGTGCTGGATGCCTGGGAGAAGAGGCCAACCTCTGCCTGGCTACAACCTCCCTTCAGGTAGTTGTAGAGAGCAATAAGGTCACCCCTCAGTCTCCTCTTCTCCAGGCTAAGCAACCCCAGCTCCCTCAGCCTTTCCTCATAGGGCTTGTGTTCCAAACCCCTCACCAGCTTTGTTGCCCTTCTCTGGACACGTTCCAGCAAGTCAACATCCTTCCTAAACTGAGGGGCCCAGAACTGGACACAGTACTCAAGGTGCGGCCTAACCAGTGCAGTGTACAGGGGCACAATGACCTCCCTGCTCCTGCTGGCCACACTGTTCCTGATGCAAGCCAGGATGCCATTGGCCTTCTTGGCTGCCTGGGCACACTGCAGGCTCATGTTCAGCCTACAATCAACCAGCACCCCCAGGTCCCTCTCAGCCTGGCTGCTCTCCAGCCACTCTGACCCCAGCCTGTAGCACTGCCTGGGGTTGTTGTGGCCAATGTGCAGAATCCGGCACTTGGATGTGTTAAATCTCCTGCCCTTGGACTCTGCCCATCTGTCCAGCCTGTCGAGGTCCCTCTGCAAAGCCTCTCTGCCCTCCAGCAAATCAACTGCTGCCCCCAGCTTGGTGTCATCTGCAAATTTACTGATGATGGACTCAATGCCCTCATCCAGATCATCAATAAAGATGTTGAAGAGCATGGGGCCCAGTACTGATCCCTGGGGCACACCACTAGTGACAGGCCGCCAGCTGGATGTGGCACCATTCACCACCACTCTCTGGGCTCGGCCCTCCAGCCAGTTCCTAACCCAACGCAGTGTGCTCCTGTCCAAGCCACGGGCTGCCAGCTTGGCCAGGAGTTTGCTGTGGGAACGGTGTCAAAGGCCTTGCTGAGGTCCAGGTAGACCACATCCACAGGCCTCCCCACATCCACCAGGCAGTCACCTGATCATAGAAGGAGATCAGGTTGGTCAGGCAGGACCTGCCCCTCCTAAATCCATGCTGGCTAGGCCTGAGCCCCTGGCCATCCTGTAAGTGCTGTGTGATCGCACTCGAGATGACCCGTTCCATAATCTTGCCTGGCACTGAGGTCAGGCTGACAGGCCTATAATTCCCGGCTCATCCAACCGGCCCTTCTTGTGGATGGGCACCACGTTAGCCAGCTTCCAGTCTTCTGGGACCTCTCCAGTGAGCCAGGACTGCTGAAAAATGATGGAAAGTGGCTTGGACAGCTCATCTGTCAGCAATCTCAGCACCCTAGGATGGATCCCATCCGGTCCCATGGCCTTGTGGGGGTCCAAGCGGCTCAGTAGATCTCTAACTTCCTCTTGGAGCAGTGGGAAACTATGCAGCTCTCTGGCTCTTTCTGCCAGCTCTGCAGGCCAGCTGTCTGGAAGCAGAGTGCCAGGCAGAGCTTTTCTGTTGTTTGTAAAATGGTGTAGGCTTGTTCGTGCCAGCCCTGCGCTGCACCAGAAGATGTTTCAGTGAGTTCTGGAAGCATTTAGCCATGACCTTTATTTTGATTCCCCCCCCCCCCTTTGAATTGCAGTTTGCAGAGAACAACAGTTGGTGGCACTTGGAAACAATTTTTTATTTCTGCATGTGCCTTTGCAGATTGTAGGTGTGGAGAGACTTGCCCTGAAGTAGGAAATCCCTGCAGGGATGCAGATTTCGGTCATGATAACCAACTCCTTTGCAGGACTCTCTCACTCAGCTCTGCTGAGACCTCACCTGGAGCACTGTGTGCAGCTCTGGAGCCCTCAATACAGGAAGGACAGGGAGCTGATGGAGAGGGTCCAGAGGAGGGCCGTGAAAATGCTCAGGGGGTTGGAGCAGCTCTGCTATGAGGACAGGCTGAGGGAGGTGGAGGTGTTCAGCCTGGAGAAGAGAAGGCTCAGGGGAAAGCTAATAGCAGCCTGCCAGTACCTGAAGGAGGCTACAAGAAGGATGGAGAGAGACTGTTTGCAAAGGTTTGCAGGAACAGGACATGGGACAATGGCTTCAAACTAGAGCAGAGCAGACTTAGATTGGATGTTAGGACAAGTTCTTTACTATGAGGGTGGTGGACCACTGGAACAGGTTGCCCAGGGAGGTGGTTGGGGCCTCATCCCTGGAGATATTCAAGGTGAGGCTGGGCAGGGCTCTGGGCAGCCTGACATAGCTGGCTATATCCCTGCTGACTGCAGGGAGGTCAGACTGGATGAGCTTTGGAGGTCCCTTCTTGCCTGGACCATTCTATGATCCTATGCTTCTATGATTCTATGGTTCTGTGATTCTATGATTCTATTCTTCTATGATTCTATTCTTCTATGATTCTATTCTTCTATGATTCTATTCTTCTATGATTCTATGCTTCTATGATTCTATTCTTCGATGATTCTATGATTCTATGCTTCTATGCTTCTGTGATTCTATGCTTCTATGATTCTATTCTTCTATGATTCTATGCTTCTATGCTTCTGTGATTCTATGCTTCTGTGATTCTATGCTTCTATGCTTCTGTGATTCTATACACAGTGCACAGGCAGCTCACTCGAGCTGAATCTGAAGTCCTGCACTTGTAAAAGCAAAGGAAGGTGCTCAGGGAGATGCATCCCCCTTAAAAAACACCAGAGAGAAATTACCAGAAGAGACAGGAACAACAAAGTCATTGCAAACTCTGGAGTCTCCTCCAGCCCACAGAGGCACCAGGGCCTTTAGGGGCTTAGCAAGAATTCTGTGGACATCTTGACTTCACCAAGGGAAGGTTTTTTGTCATGGCACTGATGTCCATGGTATGTAGCATGAGCACAGATGGCTTTCTTAACCAACAGCCACAGGCAGACATTGCCCAGGATTTTAATCCCCAGGAGAGATGAGGAAGAAGGACAAAGGGAGACTGCCATGGCCCTTCCTGGAGATTCAAGCCTTTATCCACAGTGCTTCTATCAGTCCAATGCACCTGAAGAGGAACTGCAGCAGAGAATCATAGAATCAGTAAGGTTGGAAAACACATCAGAGATCATCAGGTCCAACCTGTCACCCAACACGTCCCGACTAACTAAACCATGGCTCCAAGTGACACATCCAATCCCCTCTTCAACATCTCCAGGCACAGGGACTCCACCACCTCCCTGGGCAGCACATCCCAATGGCCAATCTCTCTGTCTGGGAAGAGCTTGGTCACAAATACAAAAAGCCTTGGCTAGCAGGATGGCTTGTTGCATTAGCTCCAGCCTTTTGCTAAAGGACTAAAGCCAACTGTGTCCTGGGCTGCATCAAGACAAGTGTGGCCAGCAGGGACAGGGAGGGGATTCTCCCCTCTGCTGCACTCTGCTGAGACCCCACATGGAGCTCTGTGTCCAGTTCTGGAGCCTCTGTTCCAGGAAGGATCTGGTGGTGCTGGAAGGTGTCCAGAGAAGGGCCTCGAGGGTGAGCAGAGGGCTGGAGCTGCTCTGCTCTGAGGACAGACTGAGGGAGTTGGGGTTGTGCAGTCTGGAGAAGAGAAGGCTCTGAGGAGACCTAATTGTGGCCTTCCAGTATCTGAAGGGGGCTCCAAGAAAGCTGGGGAGGGACTTTTGAGGGTGTCAGGGAGTGATAGGACTGGGGGGAATGGAGCAAAACTAGAAATGGGTAGATTGAGCTTGGATGTGAGGAAGAAGTTGTTCCCCATGAGGGTGGTGAGAGCCTGGCACAGGCTGCCCAGGGAGGTGGTGGAAGCCTCCTGCCTGGAGGTGTTTGCAGCCAGGCTGGATGTGGCTGTGAGCAACCTGCTGTGGTGTGAGGTGTCCCTGCCCATGGCAGGGGGGTTGGAACTGGCTGAGCCTTGAGGTCCCTTCCAACCCTGACAGTTCTGTGATTCTGTGATACTTGATTGATGTGTTTACAAATATGGTCTTGCCTGGGATTAAGGGCCTGGAGTATCTCTCCTCTGAAGACAAACTGAGAGAACTGGCATTGGTTAGCCTGGAGAAGAGAAGGCTGAGAGGAGATCTGATCAATGCCTACCAACATATGAAGGGTAGGTGTCATGGAATCACAGAGTGGTCTGGGTTGGAAGGGACCTCCAAAGGCCATCTAGTCCAAGCCCCTTTGCTCTAAGCAGGGACATCCTCAACTAGCTCAGGTGTCAAGAAGAAGGGGACAGACTCTTTTCAGTGGCACTTGGCAGTAGGTCAAAGAGTGATGGATATATACTAGAACACAGGAGGTTCCAGCTCAGCATGAGGAGGAGCTTCTTGACTGTGAGGGTCCCAGAGCCCTGGAGCAGGCTGCCCAGAGAGGTTGTGGAGTCTCCTTCTCTGGAGCCTTTGCAGCCCTGTCTGGATGTGTTCCTGTGTGACCTGTGCTGGATTCTGTGGTCCTGCTCTGGCAGGGGGTTGGACTCAATGATCTCTGGAGGCCCTTTTCAATCCCTAACACTCTGTGGTTCTGTGACACTTGCCCATTGGGTTCCACAGGGCTGTTTGCCCTGAGGGGAGACCTTGACCTAGCCAGGGGAAGGCAAATGTCCTTGTGGTGACCAGCAATGCTGCCTGACTTTCTGTGCCTTAGCAACCTCGTGACACCCCTGCACATCCCTCCCTGCAGCAGAATGTTTCCCCCATTCTGAGAGCACAGCTCCTGCTTCAGTTGGAAATGATGCTCTGGGACTTTTCAAGAGGCTTCTCTCCAGAGCCCAACTCAGCAGTTTTTCCCTGCAGCCACAGGAGATGGTTTGCTGCTGCTGCTGCTGTTGTTCTCCTACATCCCAGCTTTAGGCATTCTGGGTATCTGCCTGGATGGCAAATCAATTATCACACACTGGTACATTCAGTAGAGGTGGGGATGCAGAAATTTACCTGTTTCAGAATACAGAATACAAGAATTAACCAGGTTGGTAAAGACCTTCAAGATCATCAAGTCCCCATGACCCAGCACCATCTAATCAACTACACCATGGCACTAAATGCCTCATCTAGTCTTATTCTAAACACCTCCAGTGATGGTGACTCCACCACCTCCCTGGGCAGCACATTCCAATGGCCAATCTCTCTTGCTGGGAAGAATTTCTTCCTAACCTCCAGCCTAAAGCTCCCCTGATGCAGCTTGAGACTGTGTCCTCTTGTTCTGGTGCTGGGTGCCTGAGAGAAGAGACCAACCCCCACCTGGCTACAACCTCCCTTCAGGGAGTTGGAGAGAGCAAGAAGGTCTCCCCTGAGCCTCCTCTCATGTCATTAAATGAAGTGGACAGGATCACTCCCACCCTCTCACCAATGGCATCCTGGCCTGCATCAGGAGCAGTGTGGCCAGCAGGAGCAGGGAAGTCATTCTGCCCTGTGCTCAGCACTGCTGAGGCCACACCTTGAGTCCTGTGTCCAGTTCTGGGATCCTCAGTTCAAGAAAGATGTTGAGATGCTGGAAGCTGTCCAGAGAAGGGCAACAAAGCTGGGGAGGGGTCTGGAGCACAGCCCTGTGAGGAGAGGCTGAGGGAGCTGGGGTTGCTTAGCCTGGAGGAGAGGAGGCTCAGGAGAGACCTTCTTGCTCTCTATAACTCCCTGAAGGGAGGTTGTAGCCAGGTGGGGGTTGGTCTCTTCTCCCAGGCAGCCAGCACCAGAACAAGAGGACACAGTCTCAAGCTGTGCCAGGGGATGTTTAGACTGGAGGTGAGGAGAAAGTCCTTTCCATAAAGAGAGACTGTCCATTGGAATGTGCTGCCCAGGGCGGTGGTGGAGTCACCATCACTTGCGATGTCCAGGAAAGGCTTGGATGTGGCACTTGGAGCCATGGTTTAGTTGTCAGGAGTTGTTAGGTGTTAGGTAATAGATTGGACATGATGATCTGTGAGGTGTTTTCCAACCTGGTTTATTCTATGACTGTAGGGTTCTGTGATTTTGTGATTCTATGACTCTATGATTCTGTGGCTCTATGATTCTGTGGCTCTATGATTCTATGTCTCTAGGATTCTGTGTCTCTAGGTGTCTATATCTCTATGGTTCTGTCATTTTGGGATTCTATGATTTTGTGACTCTATGATTCTATGCCTCTATGATTCTGTGTCTCTCTGACTCTATGTCTCTATGATTCTATGACTATGATTCTTTGTCTCCATGATTCTATGACTCTATGTCTCTATGATTCTACGTCTCTATGGCTCCATGTCTCTATGATCCTTTGTCTCTATGATTCTACGTCTCCATGTCTCTATGATTCTAGCTCTCTATGTCTCTATGATTCTATGTCTCTATGATTCTATGGCTCTATGATTCTATGGCTCTATGATTCTATGTCTCTATGACTCTATGATTCTATGACTCCATGTCTCCATGACTCTATGATTCTATGTCTCTATGACTCTATGACTCTATGACTCTATGTCTCTATGACTCTATGATTCTATGTCTCTATGACTCTATGTCTCTATGTCTCTATGATTCTACATCTCTATGTCCCTATGATTCTACGTCTCTATGTCTCTATGATTCTATGTCTCTGATTCTATGTCTCTGTCTCTGTGATTCTATGTCTCTATGATTCTATGTCTCTGTCTCTGTGATTCTATGTCTCTATGATCCTATGTCTCTGATTCTATGTCTCTGTCTCTGTGATTCTATGTCTCTATGATTCTATGTCTCTGATTCTATGTCTCTGTCTCTGTGATTCTATGTCTCTATGATCCTATGTCTCTGATTCTATGTCTCTGTCTCTGTGATTCTATGTCTCTATGATTCTATGTCTCTGTCTCTGTGATTCTATGTCTCTGTCTCTGTGATTCTATGTCTCTATGATTCTATGTCTCTATGATTCTATGTCTCTGTCTCTGTGATTCTATGTCTCTATGATTCTATGTCTCTATGATTCTATGTCTCTGTCTCTGTGATTCTATGTCTCTATGATCCTATGTCTCTGATTCTATGTCTCTGTCTCTGTGATTCTATGTCTCTATGATCCTATGTCTCTGATTCTATGTCTCTGTCTCTGTGATTCTATGTCTCTATGATTCTGTCTCTGATTCTATGTCTCTGTCTCTGTGATTCTATGTCTCTATGATTCTATGTCTCTGTCTCTGTGATTCTATGTCTCTATGATTCTATGTCTCTATGATTCTATGTCTCTGTCTCTGTGATTCTATGTCTCTATGATCCTATGTCTCTGATTCTATGTCTCTGTCTCTGTGATTCTATGTCTCTATGATCCTATGTCTCTGATTCTATGTCTCTGTCTCTGTGATTCTATGTCTCTATGATTCTGTCTCTGATTCTATGTCTCTGTCTCTGTGATTCTATGTCTCTATGATTCTATGTCTCTGTCTCTGTGATTCTATGTCTCTATGATTCTATGTCTCTATGATTCTATGTCTCTGTCTCTGTGATTCTATGTCTCTATGATCCTATGTCTCTGATTCTATGTCTCTGTCTCTGTGATTCTATGTCTCTATGATCCTATGTCTCTGATTCTATGTCTCTGTCTCTGTGATTCTATGTCTCTATGATTCTGTCTCTGATTCTATGTCTCTGTCTCTGTGATTCTATGTCTCTATGATTCTATGTCTCTATGATTCTATGTCTCTGATTCTATGTCTCTGTCTCTGTGATTCTATGTCTCTATGATTCTATGTCTCTATGATTCTATGTCTCTGTCTCTGTGATTCTATGTCTCTATGATCCTATGTCTCTGATTCTATGTCTCTGTCTCTGTGATTCTATGTCTCTATGATCCTATGTCTCTGATTCTATGTCTCTGTCTCTGTGATTCTATGTCTCTATGATTCTATGTCTCTGATTCTATGTCTCTATGATTCTATGTCTCTGATTCTATGTCTCTGTCTCTGTGATTCTATGTCTCTATGATTCTATGTCTCTATGATTCTATGTCTCTGATTCTATGTCTCTGTCTCTGTGATTCTATGTCTCTGTCTCTGTGATTCTATGTCTCTATGATCCTATGTCTCTGATTCTATGTCTCTGTCTCTGTGATTCTATGTCTCTATGATTCTATGTCTCTGATTCTATGTCTCTATGATTCTATGTCTCTGATTCTATGTCTCTGTCTCTGTGATTCTATGTCTCTATGATTCTATGTCTCTATGATTCTATGTCTCTGTCTCTGTGATTCTATGTCTCTGTGATTCTATGTCTCTATGATCCTATGTCTCTGATTCTATGTCTCTGTCTCTGTGATTCTATGTCTCTATGATTCTATGTCTCTATGTCACTATGATTCTACGTCTCTATGTCTCTATGATTCTATGGCTCTGATTCTATGTCTCTATGATCCTATGTCTCTGATTCTATGTCTCTGTCTCTGTGATTCTATGTCTCTATGATTCTATGTCTCTGTGATTCTATGTCTCTATGATTCTATGTCTCTATGATTCTATGTCTCTGTCTCTGTGATTCTATGTCTCTGTGATTCTATGTCTCTATGATCCTATGTCTCTGATTCTATGTCTCTGTCTCTGTGATTCTATGTCTCTATGATTCTATGTCTCTATGTCACTATGATTCTACGTCTCTATGTCTCTATGATTCTATGGCTCTGATTCTATGTCTCTATGATTCTATGTCTTTATGATTCTATGTCTCTGTCTCTGTGATTCTATGTCTCTATGATTCTATGTCTCTGTGATTCTATGTCTCTATGATTCTATGTCTCTATGTCACTATGATTCTACGTCTCTATGTCTCTATGATTCTATGGCTCTGATTCTATGTCTCTATGATCCTATGTCTCTGATTCTATGTCTCTGTCTCTGTGATTCTATGTCTCTATGATTCTATGTCTCTGTGATTCTATGTCTCTATGATTCTATGTCTCTATGATTCTATGTCTCTGTCTCTGTGATTCTATGTCTCTGTGATTCTATGTCTCTATGATCCTATGTCTCTGATTCTATGTCTCTGTCTCTGTGATTCTATGTCTCTATGATTCTATGTCTCTATGTCACTATGATTCTACGTCTCTATGTCTCTATGATTCTATGGCTCTGATTCTATGTCTCTATGATTCTATGTCTTTATGATTCTATGTCTCTGTCTCTGTGATTCTATGTCTCTATGATTCTATGTCTCTGTGATTCTATGTCTCTATGATTCTATGTCTCTATGTCACTATGATTCTACGTCTCTATGTCTCTATGATTCTATGGCTCTGATTCTATGTCTCTATGATCCTATGTCTCTGATTCTATGTCTCTGTCTCTGTGATTCTATGTCTCTATGATTCTATGTCTCTGTGATTCTATGTCTCTATGATTCTATGTCTCTATGATTCTATGTCTCTGTCTCTGTGATTCTATGTCTCTGTGATTCTATGTCTCTATGATCCTATGTCTCTGATTCTATGTCTCTGTCTCTGTGATTCTATGTCTCTATGATTCTATGTCTCTATGTCACTATGATTCTACGTCTCTATGTCTCTATGATTCTATGGCTCTGATTCTATGTCTCTATGATTCTATGTCTTTATGATTCTATGTCTCTGTCTCTGTGATTCTATGTCTCTATGATTCTATGTCTCTGTGATTCTATGTCTCTATGATTCTATCTCTATGATTCTATGTCTCTGTCTCTGTGATTCTATGTCTCTGTGATTCTATGTCTCTATGATTCTGTGTCTCTGATTCTATGTCTCTGTCTCTGTGATTCTATGTCTCTGTGATTCTATGTCTCTATGATTCTATGTCTCTGATTCTATGTCTCTGTCTCTGTGATTCTGTCTCTATGATTCTATGTCTCTATGTCACTATGATTCTACGTCTCTATGTCTCTATGATTCTATGTCTCTATGATTCTATGTCTCTGTGATTCTATGTCTCTATGATTCTATGTCTCTGTCTCTGTGATTCTATGTCTCTATGATTCTATGTCTCTGTGATTCTATGTCTCTGTGATTCTATGTCTCTATGATTCTATGTCTCTGATTCTATGTCTCTATGATTCTATGTCTCTGATTCTATGTCTCTGTCTCTGTGATTCTATGTCTCCATGATTCTGTGTCTCTGATTCTATGTCTCTGTCTCTGTGATTCTATGTCTCTGTGATTCTATGTCTCTATGTCGCTATGATTCTACGTCTCTATGTCTCTATGATTCTATGGCTCTGATTCTATGTCTCTATGATTCTATGACTCTATGATTCTATGACTCTATGATTCTATATCTCTATGATTCTTTGACTCTATAGTTCCTCCCTCAGCCAGGTGCCAGGAACGCTGCTGAAGCAGTACCGCAGCTCTCACCCTCAATTGCCAAACTGGCTTCCACCTCCCTCGCTTCAGAGAGCTCTGCAATCGAGCCTCCTCTTCTTTCAGGCTCTGCTAGTATTTAAAACTCAGCACTAAGTACAGAATTGGTGACAGCTCCGAGCTGCTCCGCTGCAGAGGGGTGGATGCAGCCCCAGCCGGGAAATGTTTGCATAAATCCTGTGTAGGCAGATTCTCACCTAGGAAAAAAGCTGCTGTTGCTGCCAGAAATATTCAGAATCTCTCTGGCATCCACCAGAGAGGCAGTTGTCAGACTTGACTGGTCCATCAGGGAGAGGCTTATGCTTTGCTTTCTGTGTGCTGGGCGGCAGCCTGGTTCCCTGGCAGGGATGCGAGCGGCGAGGGGAAGAGTTCATCGACGGCGGAGGTGCCTGTGCAGGGGAATCTCTCTGCCTTCTTCCTTTGCAGAGGTGAGTGGAAGTTCTGCAGCTGCTCCCAAGAAGCATGGGTTGCCAGAGCAGGCTTAGTTTTCACAAAGTCTACAGGTTGCATGGGCTGCTGCTGCTGCTTAAGTATTGAAAGATGCTCAGCATTGAAAGATGCTTTGAAAGAGGCTGAGGGAGCTGGGGGTTGTTTGGCCTGGAGAGGAGGAGGCTCAGGGGAGACCTTCTTGCTCTCTACAACTACCCAAAGGGAGGTTGCAGCCAGGTGGGGGTTGATCTCTTCTCCCAGGCACCAGAACAAGAGGACGCAGTCTCAAGCTGTGCCAGGGGAGGTTCAGACTGGATGTGAGGAAGAAATTCTTCCCAGCAAGAGAGATTGGCCATTGGAATGTGCTGCCCAGGGAGGTGGTGGAGTCACCATCACTGGAGGTGTTTAAGAGGAGCTTAGATGAGGCACTTGGTGCCATGGTTTAGTTGATGAGATGGTGTTGGGTGATAGGTTGGACTTGATGAACTCTGAGGTCTTTTCCAACTTGGTCAGTCCTGTGTTCTGCCTTCTATCCTTACATGAAGGGTGTCCAGCTTTCGCTCTGCAGCCAGAGCTCTGAGGTAAGGTTGTGGAGTCTCCTCCTCTGGAGACTTTCCAAACCCACCTGGATGCATTCCTGTGTGGACTCCCTGGGTGATGCTGCTTTAGGAGGGGGTTAGACTGGATGATCTCTGGAGGTCCCTTCCAACCTCTAATGGAGTGTGATACTGTGATGAGGGACTTGGGAGGTATGACAGGTGGGGAGGCTCAGCTTCAGCTATGCCTTGAGCCACACTCCTCTCCATTTAATTTTAATTTATCAACAATCCCTAAAGCATTTCAGGGACACAAGAATCCCAACCTCCTGTTGAACACTTTGGCAAGCAGGTGCTGAATAACATGTGACTCTTCCTTTTGTCAGACCACAGCGTGGAGAGGAAAGAAATTGTTTGGGGACAACTACTTTTAGTCCTTTCTCTCTTCCAGAGGGATTGTTTAGAATTGTCTATTTCTCTTTTTCACACTCAATATCTATTATTTATTTACATTTCACTACTTTTCCACTCAAGACCTGGGAAAACAAAAACATAATAATAATGGAATGGAATGGAATGGAATGGAATGGAATGGAATGGAATGGAATGGAATGGAATGGAATGGAATGGAATGGAATGGAATGGAATGGAATGGAATGGAATGGAATGGAATGGAATGGAATGGAATGGAATGGAATGGAATGGAATAGAATGGAAGAGTGGAATGGAATGGAATGGAATGGAATGGAAGAGTGGAATGGAATGGAATGGAATGGAATGGAATGGAAGAGTGGAATGGAATGGAATGGAATGGAATGGAAGAGTGGAATGGAATGGAATGGAATGGAATGGAATGGAATGGAATGGAATGGAATGGAATGGAATGGAAGAGTGGAATGGAATGGAATGGAATGGAATGGAATAGAATAGAATAGAATAGAATAGAATAGAATAGAATAGAATAGAATAGAATAGAATAGAATAGAATAGAATAGAATAGAATAGAATAGAATTAACCAGGTTGGAAAAGACCTTTGAGATCATCAAGTCCAAGCTCTCACCCAACACCATCTGATCAACTAAACCATGGCACCAAGTGCCTCATCCAGGCTCTTCTTAAACACTTCCAGGGATGGTGACTCCACCACCTCCCTGGGCAGCACATTCCAGTGACCAATAATGAAACTGCTGCCCTCTTTCCCAATCCCTGAATAAACATTTCTTCTCCAAAACTGGAGACATCTCCTGTGAGGCACTCCGGTGCTACCATGATCCAAACTCAGAACACACAGTTAAGAATTATTGACCATTCCTCAGCAGTGTGAATATTGAAGTGCCTCTCTTCAGGATCCACAAGACCAATTTTCTTCAATTAGTGTCAGATGCTGCAGAAGCAACACCAGCTCTTCTGCACAGATTGCTAGCATGGTCTCTTTCTGTACATTCATTGTGGGTAAATAGAGCCAGGACACCATGCAAATGAAGAATGATGGTGGCAAATCCATCAGCTGACTCCTTGGCTCACAGGCATGAATATACTCCAAGAATAATATGAGATGAGAAGATAAAAGAAGAGAGACCACAGCTGCAATCCTGTGTCCAGTTTGGGGCTCCTCAGCTCAAGAGAGACAGAGACCTGCTCAGCTGCAATCCTGTGTCCAGTTTGGGGCTCCCCAGCTCAAGAGAGACAGAGACCTGCTCAGCTGCAATCCTGTGTCCAGTTTGGGGCTCCCCAGCTCAAGAGAGACAGAGACCTGCTCAGCTGCAATCCTGTGTCCAGTTTGGGGCTCCCCAGCTCAAGAGAGACAGAGACCTGCTGGAGGGAGTGCAAGGCAGAGCCAGGAGGATGCTTAGGGCACTTGAGCATCTCCCCTGGGAAGAGAGACTGAGAGCCCTGGGGCTGTTTAGTCTGGAGAGGAGAAGGCTGAGAGGGATCTGATCAGTTCTCAATAGCTGAGGGCTGGGGGTCAAGGGGAGGGGGCCAAGCTCTTTTGGGTGCTGCACAGCAAGAAGCCAAGGAACAATGGAGACAAACTTGAGCAGAGAAGGTTTCAGCTCCCGAGGAGGAGAAACTTCCTTACTGGGAGCCCTGGAGCAGGCTGCCCAGAGAGGTTGTGGAGTCTCCTTCTCTGGAGCCTTTCCAAGCCCACCTGGATGCATTCCTGTGCAGACTCCCCTGGGTGCTGCTGCTCTGGCAGGGGGCTTAGACTGAAAGTTCTCTGGAGGTCCCTTCCAACCTCTAATGTGCTGTGATTCTGTGATGCTTTGATAACTCTAAATGCCCCAAGGCAATTTGCCACGAACAGAAGGCTGTGTGCATCGCTCCAGGGAATGTTTCACCCTTGCCCCAAAGTATTGTCCAAAGGGAGTTTGCTTGAGGAAGTTGGACTGTGTGTTCCACCATGTAAGCTGTATTGCAGTGTTAGCTACAAAGAGGAAAAAGCCCACTCCTACTCCCTAGCCATGGCCATGCAGACACCTCTTCAATAATGCAGAATTGTTGTGGATTAAAAATGCAAATGCAGGAATGTTGATGGAGCCCAGGCCAGGCCCGACAGAGGCAGCTCTACACACAGATGTCGATGTATGCTTAGGGATTACAGCTGTGTTATGTCATCAACAAGCATCTAACAAGCAGTTGTCTGATATATGAAATCATAGAATCAGACAGTTGTTGTCAGGGTTGGAAGGGACCTCAAGGCTCAGCCAGTTCCAACCCCCCTGCCATGGGCAGGGACGCCTCACACTGCAGCAGGCTGCTCACAGCCACATCCAGCCTGGCTGCAAACACCTCCAGGCAGGAGGCTTCCACCACCTCCCTGGGCAACCTGTGCCAGGCTCTCACCACCCTCGTTGGGAACAACTTCTTCCTAACATCCAATCTGAATCTACCCATTTCTAGTTTTGCTCCATCCCCCCACTCCTGTCACTCCCTGACACCCTCAAAAGTCCCTCCTCAGCTTTCTTGCAGCCCCCTTCAGATACTGACTGGAAGGCCACAATTAGGTCTCCTCAGAGCCTTCTCCTCTCCAGACTGAACAGCCCCAAGTCTTTCAGTCTGTTCTCCGAGCAGAGCAGCTCCAGCCCTCTGCTCCTCCTCGTGGCCCTTCTCTGGACACCTTCCAGCACCTCCAGATCCTTCCTGCAATAGAGGCTCCAGAACTGGACACAGAGCTCCAGATGTGGTCTCACCAGAGCAGAGTAGAGGGAGAGAATCCCCTCCCTCTACCTGCTGGCTATGCTTTAGAGGCAGTGAAATAGCAAGAGGGAGGTAAATGAAGGACACTTGTAAGCCAATGTGATTTATGGTATGTTTAAACTCCAGGGGAGATCAATCAGCAGTGAGCAAAACCCTGGGGGTCTGAGGAGCTTAACAAGAGGAAACCACTAAGCACTCAACCCTGCCATTGGATTTTAACCAGTCAGCATAGTTTCCTTTCATGTTTTTTAAACTCATTAGCACACTGGCACAGGTTGCCCAGGGAGGAGGTGGAAGCCTCATCCCTGGAGGCCTTTGAGGTCAGGCTGGAAGTGGCTGTGAGCAACCTGCTGTAGTGTGAGGTGTCCCTGCCCATGGCAGGGGGCTTGGAGCTGGATGATCCTTGAGGTCCCTTCCAAACCTGGTTAATTCTATTCTATTCTATTCTATTCTATTCTATTCTATTCTATTCTATTCTATTCTATTCTATTCTATTATATTATATTATATTATATTATATTATATTATATTATATTCCTACTCTACTTCTATTCTATTCTATTCTACTCCTACTCTATTTCTATTCTATTCTACTCCTACTTCTATTCTATTCTATTCCTATTCTATTCTATTCTATTCTATTCTATTCTATTCTATTCTATTCTATTCTATTCTATGCTATGCTATTCTATTCTATTCTATTCTATTCTATTCTATTCTATTCTACTCCTACTCTACTTCTATTCTATTCTATTCTACTCCTACTCTATTTCTATTCTATTCTATTCTATTCTATTCTATTCTATTCTATTCTATTCTATTCTATTCTATTCTATTCTATTCTATCCTACTTCTATTCTATTCTATTCTATTCTATTCTATTCTATTCTATTCTGTTCTATTCTATTCTATTCTATCCTACTTCTATTCTACTCTATTCTATTCTATTCTATTCTATTCTATTCTATTCTATTCTATTCTATCCTATCCTATTCTATCCTATTCTATCCTACTCCTATTCTATTCTATTCTATTCTATTCTATTCTATTCTATTCTATCTCTGGGACAGCCTCTAATTCTGTGGAGATTGCTGCATTTGAATGACTCAAGTGAAGGCCATTCCTGCTCTGACTTTTGATGAATCCCTTGGTAAGATTAGTGGGGCCCAGCAAGGCCAGGCCTGACCATTTCAGAACTGCTCCAGCTTTGTCAGCCCGGAATGCCTCCTGTAAAAGCCCTTTTGTGCTAAGTTTTCAGATCATAAGTCACTGAAATTACAGAACCATGAAGGCAGCAGCAGGCAGATATGCTCCTGATGGGTTTTATTCATGGTCATACTCCCCTGAGAAATTGAATTAATGTCTGCCCTTTGTTATGAATGCAATCTCTTGGAGTTATTTAATTGGCTAGCAGGAATACATTTGTATGCTCTAATTGAGACAATGGCAGGGCTGTTCCCAGTGACATTTTAATCTACAGTGAACCACAGAAACTTAATTTTCAGTGGATTTCTGGCTGAACTGGAAGGCAGGGAATTCTAGGAACCAGAAGCATGACATCAAATATGCCCATGGGAAAGCATGGCATTTACAGCAGTGTCACACATTGTGTCAGACCATGGCAACAGTTATCAGACTGAGATTTAAGGAGTGTAGCTGAGAGAAGAGCTGGGCACAGGCTCATAGGAAGTTAGGGGCTGTAAGGGACCTTTGGATATCATCAAGTCCAACCCCCCTGCCAGAGCAGGAGCAGAGAATCCAGCACAGGTCACACCGGAACACATCCAGATGGGGCTTGAAAGGCTCCAGAGAAAGAGACTCCACAACCTCTCTGGGCAGCCTGCTCCAGGGCTCTGGGAGCCTCACAGTGAAGAAGTTTCTCCTCATGCTGAGGTGGAACCTCCTGTGCTGCAGTTTCTATCCATTGCCCCTTGTCCTATCCCAGGGTGCAAGTGAGCAGAGCCTGTCCCTGTCCCCTCCTTCTTGACCCCAGCCCTCAGCTATTGATAGACATTGATCAGATCCCTCTCAGCCTTCTCTTCTCCAGACTAAACAGCCCCAGGGCTCTCAGTCTCTCTTCCCAGGGGAGATGCTCAAGTCCCCTAAGCATCCTCCTGCCTCTGCCTTTGACTCTCTCCAGCAGCTCTCTGTCTCTCTTGAGCTGGGAGCCCCAAACTGGACACAGGATTGCAGCTGTGCTCTCAGCAGGGCAGAGCAGAGGGGGAGCAGAACCTCCCCAGCCCTGCTGGCCACACTTTTCTTGCTGCACCCCAGGACCCTCTTGGCTCTCATGGCCACAAGGGCACATTGCTGTCCCCTGCAGAACTTGCTGCCCACCAGAACTCCAAGGTCTTTCTCCATGGAGCTGCTTTCCAGCAGGGCAGCCCCTAACCTGTACTGTTGATGTTGACTGATTTTTACCAGGATCAGCAGTCCTGGTATACCAGTAGACCAGCAGGGCAAGGTTTAACACTTGAAACTAAAAGATAGGAGGCTTAGATTAGCCATAAGGAAGAAATTTATGAAGACAATGGTGAGACATTGAAAGAGGTTGTGCAGACAGGTTATGCATGTCCCACACTTGGAAGTGTTCAAGACCAGCCTGGATGAAGCTTTCAGTGACCTGGTCTAGTAGAAGGTGGCCCTGCTTAAGGCAGGGGGGTTGGAACAAGGTGATTTTTGGAGTCCCTTCTAATCCAAACCATAGCCAGCAGGTCGAGGGAGGTGATTCTCCCCCTTTGCCCCACTCTGCTGAGACCCCACATGGAGCACTCTGTCCAGTTCTGGAGCCTTTGTTACAGGAAGGATCTGGAGGTGCTGGAAGGTGTCCAGAGAAGGGCCACGAGGAGGAGCAGAGGGCTGGAGCTGCTCTGCTGTGAGGACAGACTGAGGGACTTGGGGCTGTTCAGTCTGGAGAAGAGAAGGCTCTGAGGAGACCTCATTGTGGCCTTCCAGGATCTGAAGGGGGCTCCAAGAAAGCTGGGGAGGGACTTTTGAGGGTGTCAGGGAGTGATAGCACTGGGGGGAGTAGGACAAAACTAGAAATGGGGAGATTGAGATTGGATGTGAGGAAGAAGTTGTTGCCCATGAGGGTGGTGAGAGCCTGGCACAGGTTGCCCAGGGAGGTGGTGGAAGCCTCCTGCCTGGAGGTGTTTGCAGCCAGGCTGGATGTGGCTGTGAGCAACCTGCTGTAGTCCCTGCCCATGGCAGGGGGGTTGGAACTGGCTGAATCTTGAGGTCCCTTCCAACCCTGAGAACAATTCTGTGATGCAATGATTCTAATTTACTGCTTCAGAGGTGTACAGCATTGCAGAGTCAAAAGTGTATGTGGCTTGTGCTAAGGTTTTTTGGTGTACTCATGGACATCTCCTGCGACATTTGTTGACATCCTTTCTAGCTTCTAAATAACTGACTTCAGTTTCCAAAGATAGCCTCACTTGAAGTAGAGAGCTGAATGGAAATAGATGTTCTGCACAGCTCCAGCCTGTCAGCTGCTCACACTGTGAACTGCAGAGCAGCATGGGGAGGAAAGGATAAGCAGCACTTTGTCACTCTGAAGTTTGTAAGGGAAACACCTGAGTAGGCACTGAGCAGTTAAAACAATGGCACTATCATCAAGGCATGGAGTGATCAGGGGACTTGAGCATCTCCCCTGTGAAGAGAGACTGAGAGCCCTGGAGCTGTTTAGTCTGGAGAAGAGAAGGCTGAGAGGGATCTGATCAATGTCTCTCAAGACCTGAGGGCTGGGGGTCAAGGGGAGGGGGCCAAGCTCTTTTGGGTGCTGCACAGCAAGAAGCCAAGGAGCAATGGAGACAAACTTGACCAGAGAAGGTTTCAGCACCACATGAGGAGAAAGTTCTTTGGTGTGAGGGTGAAGGAGCCCTGGAGCAGGCTGCCCAGAGAGGTTGTGGAGTCTCCTTCTCTGGAGCCTTTCCCACCCCACCTGGCTGCATTCCTGTGCAGACTCCCCTGGGTGATGCTGCTCTGGCAGGGGGTTGGACTGGATGGTCTCTGGAGGTCCCTTCCAACCTCTAATGTGCTGTGATTCCAAGATTCTGAGAAGGATTAGGGATGTTTGGGCTCTTTGTGAAGGGGGCAAGCTAGGTGCTGTTGGCATACAGTGGTTGCCTGGTAACACATCCAGGATAACAATGCTGCAGGTCACGGACGTAGGCTTATTTCTTCAGTAGTATGCAGAAGAAAAACCAACCTGCACCAAAAAAGTCAAACCCACTCCATCAAACTGTTGCCTGGCAAGTAAGGAGACCTTACTGCAGCCTTCCAGTGTCTGAAAGGGGGCTGCAAGAAAGCTGGGGAGGGACTTTAAAGGGTGTCAGGGAGGGATAGGACTGGGGGGAATGGAGCAAAACTAGAAATAGGTAGATTCAGATTGGATGTGAGGAAGAAGTTGTTCCCCATGAGGTTGCTGAGAGCCTGGCACAGGCTGCCCAGGGAGGTGGTGGAAGCCTCCTGCCTGGAGGTGTTTGCAGCCAGGCTGGATGTAGCTGTGAGCAACCTGCTGTAGTGTGAGGTGTCCCTGCCCATGGCAGGGGGGTTGGAACTGGCTGATCCTTGAGGTCCCTTCCCACCCTAACAACAATTCTCTGATTCCCTGCCTGAGGTGCTTTCATTTTTCATGCCTGTTTCTCACAGCAGTTTTGCTTGCCAGCAATTACAGATAGCTGTTGTACAACAACCTGTTCAGACACTGAAGGAAACCTCAGAAAAATTGTTTCCATGGTGTTTAGCCAGCGCTGCATAACTGTTGCTTAGTGAGGAAAATAAGGCCACTCAAGAGCAGCAAACCAGAGGGCATTTGATGTTCTGAGTTTCCAAGTGCCTGTTCTGCCAGCCTGGCCAGACCTTTTAGCCTGGAGAAGAGGAGGCTCAGGGGACACCTTCTTGCTTTCTACAACTCCCTGAAGGGAGGTTGTAGCCAGGTGGGGGTTGGTCTCTTCTCCCAGGCAGCCAGCAGCAGAACAAGAGGACACAGTCTCAAGCTGTGCCAGGGGGGTTTAGGCTGGAGGTTAGAAATTCTACACAGAGAGAGTGATTGCCCATTGGAATGGGCTGCCCAGGGAGGTGGTGGAGTCACCATCATTGGAGGTGTTCAGGAGGAGACTTGATGGGGTGCTTGGTGCCATGGTTTAGTTGATTAGGTGATGTTGGATGATAGGTTGGACTTGAGGATCTTGAGGGTCTCTTCCTACCTGGTCTATTCTATTCTATTCCATTCTATTCTATTCTATTCTATTCTATTCTATTCTATTCTATTCTATTCTATTCTATCCTATTCTATTCTTTCCTATTCTATTCTATTCTATTCTATTCTATTCTATTCTATTCTATTCTATTCTATCCTATCCTATCCTATCCTATCCTATCCTATCCTATTCTATTCTATCCTTTCCTATCCTATTCTATTCTATTCTATCCTATTCTATTCTATCCTATTCTATTCTATTCTATCCTATTCTATTCTATTCTATCCTATTCTATTCTATTCTATTCTATTCTATTCTATTCTATTCTATTCTATCTATCCTATCCTATTCTATTCTATTCTATTCTATCCTATTCTATTCTATTCTATTCTATTCTATTCTATTCTATTCTATTCTATTCTATCCTATTCTATTCTATCCTATTCTATTCTATTCTATTCTGTTCTATTCTAGCCAGGCTATTGATGTGCTGGACCACAGCATGGATGGAGGACTTTTTACCAAGGTGAATTAGTTCCAGATTCTCAGTCTGAAGGCCACATCACTCTATGATTCTCTTTCCTTTTTTTTTTTTTTCCACTTTGACAGTTATGATGAATAATATATCCTGCAAGCATGATTTATGAAAGGGGAAATCTATAACTCCCTCCTTCAAAGCTTTCCTTTCTTCTCTCCCCTGCTTGCATGCAGGAGGGTTTTACTCTGCCCTGAAAAAAAAACCCAAACCCAACACCCCTGAGCCTCTTTGGTATTTCTCCCAAGCTGCACAGTCTCCTAGAATCATTGAATCAGCTTGGAAACGACCTCAGAGATCATCAAGTCCAACCTATGACCTAATACTTAACACCTCCTGACAACTAAACCATGGCTCCAAGTGCCACATCCAAGCCTTTGGTGAACACCTCCAGTGATGGTGACTCCACCACCTCCCTGGGCAGCACATCCCAATGGCAAATCTCTCTTGCTGGGAAGAACTTTCTCCTCACCTCTAGCCTGAACCTCCCCTGGCACAGCTTGAGACTGTGTCCTCTTGTTCTGGTGCTGCTTGCCTGGGAGAAGAGACCAACCCCCACCTGGCTACAACCTCCCTTCAGGGAGTTGGAGAGAGCAAGAAGGTCTCCCTGAGCCTCCTCTTCTCCAGGCTAAGCAACCCCAGCTCCCTCAGCCTCTCCTCACAGGGATCATCATTCAGTTCTCATCTCTGTACAGACTTCTCACTCTCTTCCTAATCTTTCTCATGACTCCCACCTGCAGCCTTAGAGAGGTTCTATTTTGGAATGACCTCACCTGAGGACAGTGATTCTGCCACAGCAGATCTGTATTGATTTATAAATCTCCTCACCATCCTTTCCTTTTTATGGAATGGAATGGAATGGAATGGAATGGAATGGAATAGAATAGAATAGAATAGAATAGAATAGAATAGAATAGAATAGAATAGAATAGAATAGAATAGAATAGAACAGAATTGAATTGAATTGAATTGAATAGAAATGAATTGAATTGAATTAACCAGGTTGGAAGAGACCTTTGAGATCATGAAGACCAACCTATCACCCAACACCATCTAATCAACTGACCAGCTATTCCTCACACCTAATATTTACTTTCTGCTTTTCACCTCTGTTGAACAGTGCTCCTTGGAGGGGTGATTATCAATTTAGGGCTGCATGCAGGTTTGTTGCAGCCCTGAGTGTTGTATTGCCA
The DNA here is from genome assembly GCA_033816785.1 of Picus viridis. Lineage (NCBI taxonomy): Eukaryota > Metazoa > Chordata > Aves > Piciformes > Picidae > Picus > Picus viridis. Next base: position 48,609,391 of record CM066578.1, on the reverse strand, counting down.
CCTCCCCATGCTGCTTCTGTCCCCATGTTGGTCTTTCTGGTCCCGCCTGGGTTTGCTCTCTTGCTGTTTCATCACTTCCCCCAGAACACTGCTACCCACACAGACTGCACAAACCTTATGAATCTATTTGCTGTGCTTCAATAGTCACCTGCTTTTGCTTTTCTGACTTGCTGCCAGTTTCTAGTTCACAGCAACAAATTGTCTCCCCCTTGACACTGCAGAATTTCTTTACCCATTTGCTGTGAGGGATTTGGTCACATGCAGCATCACAACCGAAATAAATTGGAATCATAGAATTGTGAGGGCTGGAAGGGACCTCCAGGAGCATCCAGTTCCAACCCCCTGCCATGGGCAGGGACACCTCACACTGCAGCAGGTTGCTCACAGCCACATCCAGCCTGGCTGCAAACACCTCCAGGCATGAGGCTTCCACCACCTCCCTGGGCAGCCTGTGCCAGGCTCTCACCACCCTCATGGGGAAGATCTTCTTCCTAATATCCAGTCTGAATCTACCAACTTCTATCTTGGATCCATTCCCCCAGTCCTATCCGTCCCTGACACCCTCAAAAGTCCCTCCCCAGCTTTCTTGGAGCCCCCTTCAGATCCTGCAAGGCCGCAATTAGGTCTCCTTGGAACCTTCTCCTCTCCAGACTGAACAGCCCCAGCTCTCTCAGGCTGAAGTATTGCTGAAGTAATCTGCCATAGCAAGAGAATATTTGTAATGTGTCACCAGTTCCTTCAGCAAAAATTGCAGCTTTCACTGTAATTGGCTATTTGCATCAGTGCGGAAGAGAGGTTCCAAGGGATTACGGCCTTCCCAGATCTGAGGCTCAGAAAGGGGCTGAGGGGGTGGATCAAGTTGGTAGATGGATCTTCCCATGAGAAGTGGTGAGAGCAGGCTGCCCAGGAAATTGGTGGAAGCCTCTGCCTGAATTTGCAGCCGGGCTGGATGTGACAACCTGCTACGTGTGGCTGCCCAATGGCAGGGGAGGCCCAGACTGGATGCTCCTGGAGGTCCCTTCCCGGCCCTCACAGTTCTATGATTCAATTTATTTCGATTTATTGCACGTAGCCAAATCCCTAGTGCTTCTGCAGTATCAGGAGGCTGAGATTTGTTGCTGTGAACTAGAAACTGACGAAGCAGATCAGAAAGAAAAAGCTAGGTGACTGGCTGAGCACAGCAAATAGATTCATAAGATTTGTGCAGAGTCTGTGTGGGTAGCAATGTTCTGAGAGGAGTAGCAAAGGGAGTAGGCAAGCTGATGAAGACAACATGAGGACAGCAGCATGAGGTGACAACATCTCCACACCCCTTCTCTGAGTGGTGTCCCCCTCCCAAAGAAACACTGATAATGAAAAGTAGCTCATAGTGTTGTTAGATGTTTGGGTGTCAGTTGAGTTCTTCATGATCAAAGGTCTCTTCCAACCTGTTGAATTCAATTCAATTCATTTCTATTCAATTCAATTCAATTCAATTCAATTCTGTTCTATTCTATTCTATTCTATTCTATTCTATTCTATTCTATTCTATTCTATTCTATTCTATTCCTATTCCATTCCATTCCATTCCATTCCATTCCGTTCTTTATAAAAAGGAAAGGATAGTGAGGGGGATAAATCAATACAGGCTCTGCTGTGGCAAGACACTGTCCTCAGGTGAGAGTCATTCCAAAATAGAACATACAAGACTGCAGGTGGAGAGTCATGAAGATTAGGAAGAGAGTGAAGTGCAAGAGATGAGAGGCAGATGATCCCTGTGAAAGAGAGGAAGCTGAAGAAGCTGGGATTTAGCGAGAGGGGCTCAGAGACCTTCTTGCTATATAACTCCCTGAAGGGGAGGTTGCCCCAGCCAGGTGAGTTCTCCCGGGCAACAGCACCAGAACTGGTTGCAGTCTCAAGCTGTGCCGGGGTTCGAAAGTTCTTCCAACTAAGGAGATTTGCCATTGGGAATGTGTATGCTGCCCAGGAAGGGCAGTGGAGTCACACTGAGTGCTATAAAAAATATGGCACTAGGCTATGGATTTGTTGTCAGAGGTGTTGTGTAGGTCATAGGTTGAATGATGATCTCACCAAGCCCTGATTCAATGATTCTAGGAGATGTGCAACAGGAAAATACCAAAGAGAGGAGTGTTGGGTTTGGGTTTTTTTCAGGGCAAAACTCACCCATGCAAGCAGGGAGAGAAGAGAACTTGAAGGAGGGGAGTTGTTTCCTTTCTGTCATGCTTACTTGATATATTATTCATCATAACGCATGAGTGGAAAAAAAAAAAGGAAGAAGAAATAGAATAGAATAGAATAAGAATAAGAATAAATAGAATAGAATAAGAATAGAATAAGAATAGAATAGAAATAAGAATAAATAGAATAAGAATAGAATAGAATAAATAGAATAAGAATAGAATAAATAGAATAGAATAGAAATAGAATAGAATAAAATGAAATAGAATAAGAATAGAATAATATAGAATAATAGAATAAAATAGAATAGAATAGAATAGAATAAGAATAGAATATAGAATAGAATAGAGAATAGAATAAGAAATAAAATAAATAAGAATAGAGATAGGAATAAGCTGCTGGCAAGCAAACAACTGTGAGAGGCAGGCATGAAATGAAGCACAGGCGGGGAGATCGGAGGGTGTTGTTAGGAGTGGGGGACCTCAGAGATCAGCCGGACCCCCTGCCATGGGCGGGGTACCTCACACTGCAGCGATTGCTCACAGCTACATCAGCCTGACCCTGGGCTTTCCACCCTCCTGGGCGGCTGTGCCGGAGCTCTCAGCGCTCTTCCTCACGTGTCTGAATCTACCTGATTTCTGGTTTAGTCCTATCCCTCCCTGACACTTGCTGCAGCCCCCTTTTCAGACGCTGGAAGGCTGCGGCGTACTTGCCGGGTGCGGATTTGATGGAGTGGGTTTATTTTTGGTGCGGAATTTCTGCGCCCTACTGATACGTCCGTGACCTGCAGCCCCTTATCCTGGATGTGTTACCCAGGTACGGCACTGCTGCTGCCAGCAGCACTGCCTGAGCCCGACATCTAATCCTTCTCGGAATCTTGGAATCACAGCACATTAGGAGATTGGAAGGGACCTCCAGAGGTCAGTCCCTGCCAGACAGCATGCAGGGAGTGTCTGCGCAGGAATGCAGCCCGGGTGAGAGTGAAGGCTCCAGAGAGGAGACTCCTCTCTGGCAGCCTGCTCCCAGACTCCTACCCTCACGCAAACTTCTCCTCATGTGGTGCTGAGGTACTTCTGGTCAAGTTTGTCTCCATTGCTCCTTGGCCAGCTGGCCCCCTCCCACAGCCTCTAGTCTTGAGACATTGATCAGATCCCTCTCCTTCTCTTCTCCAGACTTCTCAGGGCTCTCCCAGTCTCTCTTCTCACAGGAAATCCATTGCCTTGTGATAGTGCCATTGTTTTAACTGCTCAGTGCCTACTCAGGTGTTTCCCTTACAAACTCAGAGTGATATCCCTTTATGCTGCTCTGCAGTTCACAGTGAGCAGCTGATGAGGCAGAGACATCTATTTCCATTCAGCTCACTGGAGGCTGAGGTGGGCCATTTAGAAGCCTTAAATATTAAGCGTAGTACCAAAGGCTGCTGGCACAAGCCACATACACTTTGACTCTGCAATGCTATACACCTCTGAGCAGTAAATTAGGATCGTGCATCACAGGGTGGCTATGGTTGGAAAGGGATCAAGATTCAGCCAGTTCCCCTGCCATGGGCAGGGACCCCAGCAGGGTGCTCACAGCCACATCAGCACGGCAAACACGGCAGGAGGCTGGGCAACCTGGCCAGGCTCTCACCACCCTCATGGGCAGCAGCTGCTCCTCACATCCAATCCCAATGCTCCCCATTCCTGGATTTTCTCCCCCCAGTGCTGCTCCTGACACCCTCAAAAGGGGGTCCCAGCCTGTAGGCCTTCAGATCCTGGAAGGCCACAATGGGGTCTCCTCCAGGCCTTCTCTTCTCCAGGCTGAACTGGCCCCAGAGTCCCTCAGTCCTGTCCTCCTGTAGAGCAGCTTTCAGCCCCTGTCTGCTCCTCGTGGCCCACTCTGGACGCCTTCCAGCGCTCACCTTGACAAGGCTCAGAGCAGGTGCAGCCCGTGTCAGCAGGGGGAGTGGGGCAAGGGGAAATCACCTCCCTCGGCCTGCTGGCTATGGTTTGGATTAGAGGGACTTGATTAACCCCTGCGCAAAGCAGGGCCACCTTCAGGTCACTGAAAGCTTCATCAAGAGGCTGGTCTTGGAGTACACTTCCAAGTGGGTTTATGCACCCTCTTCTGCACAACCCTCTTTCAATGTCTCACCATTGTCTTTCATAAATTTCTTCATATAATTACTATCTAAGCCTCCTATCTTTCTTTTTTGTTTCAAGTCTTAAACCAAACTTGCCCTGCTAGTCTCACTGAGTATGCCAGACCCTTGTTAAAAATCAGTCAACAGTACAGGTACCTGCTGGAAGCAGCTCATGGAAGACTGTGATGGGCAAGTTCTGCGAGACATGAAGGTCTGGGAGTGCAGCAAGAAAAAGTGGCCAGCGGGAGCTGGGGGGTTCACTGCTCCCTGCTCTCTGCCCTGCTGAGCACAGCTGCAATCCTGTATTCGGGACTGAAAATTCCCAGCTTTCAAGAGACTGAGAGAGCCCTGCTGGAGAGAGTCAAGGCAGAGGCAGGAGGATTCTTAGAGACTTGAGCGTCTCTGGGAAGAGAGACTGAGAGCCCTGGAATGTTTAATCTGGAGAAGAGGCTGGAGGGGATCTGATCAATGTCTATCAATAGCTGAGGCTGGGGTCAGAGGAGGGCAGGGACAGGCTCTGGCGCTACGCCCTGGAGACAGGGTGGCTTGCAGCACAGGAGGTTCCACCTCAGCATGAGCTCACTGTGAGGCTTCCCAGGAAGCCTGGGCAGGCTGCTTAGAAAATTTGTGGGTCTCTTCTCTGGGCCTTTCAAGCCCAATCTGGATTGTGTTCCGGTAGCGACCTGTGCTGAATTCTCTGCTCCTGCTCTGGCAGAGGGGGTGAGACCCGATAAAAGGTCCCTTGCAACCCTAGCGACCTTCTTGCTCTTCTCAGCTACACTCCTTAAATCTCAGTCTGATAACCTGTTGCCATGATCTGACAATATCTTCAGCAAATGTCAGCACTCCATGAATATTTGATGTCATGCTTCTGGTTCCTAGGAATTCGCGCTCAATTCAGCAGAATGAAAGTGACTCTGTGATTCCTTTAGACAAAATGTCGCAAATTTCGTGTCTCAATTGCATACAAAATGTATTCCTGCTAGCCAGTGCTCCAAGAGATTGCATTCATAACAAAGGGCAGACAGTGAATTCAATTTCTCAGGGGAAATGTGACCATGAATAAAACCCATCAGAGCATATGCATACTGCTGCTGCGCTTCGTAATTCTGTATTTCGAGCTATGATCTGAAAACTTTAGCACAAAAGAATTTAGGAGGCATTCGGGCTGAGTAAAAACAGGCGAATTCTGGAAATGGTCAGGCTGGCCTTGCTGGGGCTACCAGGAGACTAAATCAAAAGTCAGAGCAGAATGGCCTTTTCACTTGAGTCAAAATAAGAATAGAATAAGAATAAGAAATAAATAAAATAAATAAATAGAAAAATAAAATAGAATAGAATAAGAATAAGAATAAGAATAAATAGAATAAGAATAGAATAGAATAGAAATAGAATAGAATAGAATAGAATAGAATAGAATAGAATAAGAATAGAATAGAATAAGAATAGAATAGAATAAGAATAGAATAGAATAAGAATAGAATAAATAGAGGACAAGGATGTAAATAAGAATGAGAATAGAGTAGGAAGAGGAATATAATATGAATAGCAGTACAATGAGCAATATAAGTAGAAATAAAGTGCAGAATGAAATAGAATAAGACTAGAATGACGAATGAAATGAATAGAATAAGAATGGAATGGTCAGAGAGAGAGTCAGACAGGGTGGAAGGATTTGATCGCTAATTTCAGCTCAAACCCTGCCCATGGGCGGAACCTCACTATACAGCAGGTTGCTCACGGCCCTTTCCGGCTTTGACCTCTCCGGGGTCGAGGCTTCCTCATGGGCAGCCTGTGCTGTGTGCTAATGGTTTAAAAAACATGAAGAAATATGCTGACAATTAAAAATCCAATGGCAGAGGTTGAGGGTGTGGTTTTCCTCTTGTTAAACTCGAACCCCCGGGGTTTTGCTCACTGCTGGAGGATTTAAACATACCATAAATCACATTGGCCTGTCCTTTCATTTACCTCCCTCTTGTATTTCACTACCTCTAAAGCATAGCCAGCAGGTAGAGGGGGATTCTCTCACTCTGCTCTTTCTGGTGAACCACATCTGGAAGCTCTGTGTCCAGGTCTGGAGCCTCTGTTACAGGAAGAGTCTGGAGGTGGAGATCGGAGAGGGCCACGAGGAGGAACGAAACAGACTGCTCTGCTCGGAGGGCA